>VDFB02271358.1:599011508-599028868 GCA_007258455.2 Sequoia sempervirens
TTTTTGTTCCTCACAATGTTTTTAATGATTTTAGTATTCCTATTGTTATAAATATGAAGCTCTAAAATTACAAAACATGAGTATAGTGATGTCTAATACCAAAAATTTGATTCATAATATTGAAAATATCTAGAAAACTATCAACATACTTTTAAAATAAAAATAAAAATATATATTATTTTGATTCTTAAAATGATATTCTTACTCCTTAAAAATTATGCTTCATTATTCTTATAAAATATTTTATTAAATAATTTAAATATTAAATAATAATAAAACTAACAAGCAATAATAATTGTCAAAGTGGCATGGTGTGAAGGTTAACTTATGTTGTTATTCTTTCCATCAAGGTTCAAACCCCATTGACCTGTAATTGTTGATAATTTATATTAGGGATAAGGTCCCATGTTTGTAACCTCATCGGTTCATAGCTTCAGGTCAAAAAAATTTACCCCTCTTTTAAAAAAAAAAAAAAACTAACAAGTAATAATAAAAAAAGAAAAATATATTTTAAAATATACCAAAACAAAATAATTTTATGTAGATTTGTGTGACACATGTTATTAAACTAACAATAGAAGTCCAATAAAAATGAGAGACCTCCAAGATAACTACTACCTCTTAGAAAATAACAATATGTAAAACTTATTTTATAGTGTTGTAGACATTTGAATTTCACCACCTCCATATGGTCAAATTCATCCCTTCTCATTTCTCTGCCTCGTATTACTCATCTACATTAATCAAATAATTTATTATTTGATTAATATTTTTCCCTAAGGTATTTAATAAAATTAAATACCTTATCCCCTTTCCTCTCTAAATTAAATAAATACTCTAATTTATTTAATTTAGTCATTTTTCCTTTATGAATTTAAATACATTCTTTCTCTCTCCTTGTCACATCCTCCATAATATTCTCTAATCCAAGTTAATTTAATTAATATATGATTAGGATATGCATACTCCTAATCATAATTAGGGCCACATCCTCCATAATCTCCCACTTTCCCCATATTCTTCATTAATCTGCCTAATCCCTTGTTTTCACAACCTTAATCATCAGATTAGCCCAACCTAATCCTCATGCCATTTATGGAATGTGTCCTAAGAAAACCCTATTTAATTCTTTCTCATTTTGGAGAAGGAAACCCCTTCCCCATGTGAATTTTTAATTCACATTTAATCCACCTAAGAATTTAAAAAAAATAAAAATTCTTTCTCCTATCCCAATGTGGATATTTGAGGAATTTTTAATTCCCCACATGTCCTATCACCCACATAAGGACAATGACATCCTTTATGGGAGATATTTTCCAAATCCCAAGGTATTGTGTTGTACCTCCACCTCACCTCTCCTTGCCATCTCATCCACAACATGTCAAGATGTGAGGGCTTGTGAGTTCCCAAATCACCCTGCCCCTTGATCTTGTCCATCATGGCTTCATATGGGCCATCCATTGTTTAGAGGAACATCCACTAAAAATGGTGGAATTTTCCCTCATTTGGATCCAACAAGCATCCATCACTTTTGCAGTCACACATAGCACTCAACTAAGTATCCAAGCACTCATCCAAGCCTTCATCCACCAATGTTTCAACACTTTTTGCACCCACATCTTGCATCCATTGCAATACCCATATTCACCATTGCATTATCCATAACTTCGTGATCATTTAGAGCTAGGTTTCAAGCTATATTTCAAACAAAGGAACACACATGCGAACAATCAAAGGGCCAATCAAATAATCAACTCAGACAAAGTAAAAATTCCATATTTCTTGCATTTTGTTTGAGTTCATCATAGACCTAATATTGAGTGTTTGTCTTGTGTTTTTTATCATTTCATTAGTTTAGTTTTTGGATTTCAATATGTCAAATTTAGTTGCACACATTTTTGGCATGCCCGGTGGGACCCACATCATGGGTCTACATTTTACTATTTGTTTTTGTTTGAATTTTGCAGGTTCAAATTTCTACATGCAGGGGTGAATCAGCCCTGAGGGGAAAACTCGCTAGTTATAGAGGAAAAACTACATTGGGAACAAGTGAACATGAATTCACCCTTTTATGAAAAGAGGTGAACTTGAGACAAAAGAAGAGATTGCTTAGAACAAAGGCAGATACATGGAGTGTCTTTAGGAACAGGCGATAGTGTTGATCACAAAGGAAAAATTAAGTCACTCACAGAGGTGGAATTGAATTCACCCATCTATTTGAACATGCATTTGTGAATTTTCCCATTTGTACAAATAAGAGATCTTGATCTTTAGACACAGGAAAATTCATCTAACATAGAGGTGAATTTGAGGTATTACCGAACTTTAATTTTTTTGATTTAAGGTTCAATTTGGTTTCAATTTTAGGTATTGATCTACTAACTTGTCTATCTATGAGTGTGTAATTTTACTAACATTTGCGCAATGAATTGTTTGTCCAAGAATGATGGTATTGAGTTACTGACATATTTTCTATAGGACAATCAATCAAAGACCCCTAGATTAGCTCTATATGATGTCTTTATTTTGCATACGAATTTAGGCACATGTAGATTAATTAAAGGGTCAATTAACCTTATTTTCAATGTTTGGGTTCAATTTTTTGATGTATCCACTCCCCTTGCACCTTTCAATGATCCTGGGTGATGAGAAATTGCAACTTATTCTAGTCTAGTCCAATCTACCTAGGAAGTGTTGGTGCATATAATCTCTCCCCTTGTGCTACACGTGTGAGCCTAGGGACCAACTAAAGAATCTAATATTTTCTTCCCTTAGTGGGACCTTCCTAGTATTTCATCACCCGAGGGATGATCCCAACCATGTGTTACCGACGGGGTATATAAAGGGGTGAGAACTAAAGTTGTACCCCAATCCAGTCATGTCATGTCTAGCGAAGCATCAAACTATGGTGATACCTCTATAAGACATGTAGGGTTGGTCTAAGTTTCTAGTACCTTGTTGGGGCTCCTAATCCACACTTTTGATGGGCTAGTGTTCACAGTTGTGCCTCACGTACCTAGCGTATATTGAGGATGCACAAGATAGCCAGTATAGCCTAGATAGAGACCCGTGTTTCAGTTGTGACTTGGTGTAGTGCAAGGGATGCACACCATACCCCAAACTTACTCATCATGTACTCCATTGGGTTGAGATAGAAATCCTCATGGTGGACTACGATATTCTCTAAGAGAGTGTGAAGGTGAGATTGTGGCATTTGTTGATGACCCTATACCACTAAATCACTAGATATCTTCATGAGAAAGGGTGATCTAGAGAACTACCCCAGTACCACAGAGTATTAACCTTGGGTTTTTTTCTCAAGGTGGTGGGCCTACATCAAGTTTGTAAAAGCTCAATACTAATTCTAGGAATGTGCTTCCTAGTATGTCTTCTTGTGTGATACCAGTGCTTATTTTCAATTTGAGTCCATCCAACCTTTTTGTCTATTGTTTTCAATGTTCTTTGTCCTTTTCCACAGTCTACCCCTACCCTCAGTGGGGTACTTGCTTCTTACAGAGGTGAATTTGTAAAGGGGTGATTCTATGTCTGAGTCCAGTCTAGGTCATCCATTTAGGTGAGTCCATCCTTATCAGAGGAAAATTTTCATGTGGGTCCCTTTCTTAGGTGACCCCATGTCCACCTATTCCCTAGATAGGTGAGTCTACCCAGCCCTTAGGCGATTTCACATCCAGTCGATATCCTTTGAGTATACCTATTCCCCTAGAATAGGTGATTTTTACTTCTCCTTGGGTGAACTTGTTGTCCACAGGAGTGATCCCATATCTTGTCTATTTCTTCCTTGTTCATACACCTCATAGAATAGGTGAACCTATTGTCCGCATGGGTGAATCTGTGTCTACTTGTGTCATCTTAATTCAGACAAGTCAAGACTTAGGCTAATTTTCTTTTATGGTAAGTGATCTTGTTTTAGGTGTGTCCATTGCTTATCCGAACACCTCAAGAAATAGGAAAAATTATTACCCCTCAATAGGAAATTTTCACACCATCCATATGTTTCAAGACTTAGGTGAATTTGTCATCCCCGTTGGGAAATTTCACAAATCGAGTTCTCTTGTTCCCCTTTGGTGTTATGAGGATTTAGGTGATCCTACATTTTATAGAGGTGATCTTATCATCATTTCACTAACCCTTCCATTGGATAGGTGAATTTGCATCTTGAGTCCACTTGTTTCATTTGCACCCCAATATATAGGAAAATTTGAGTCTTTGATATAGGTGAGTTTTTCGGACATAGAGGTGAATCTGTTGACCTTGGATAGGAAAAGTTGTCACCTAGAGAGGAAAATTTTCCCTAGATAGAGGCATATGCACTATCCATACAAAATCCAGAGAGTTAATCATATGGGCCACTAAAATCCTATCATTTTCTAAGTTTGTTGTTGTGATCAAATTTTTTTTATCACCATCTATTTGCACATAATTATCACTTTAGTCCATCTGCATTTTCCAAAAGTCGTCAATTTGTTGATCAAATCATAGAGGTGCATCTTAGAACATCCCTAGAGTGTATATATATCATCGATTCATAAACCACAATCCCCTAGACTTTGTTTTAGAGGTTTTTATTGATGTTGGCTTAGGTGCCTAATCTCGATCGTCATCCTTTGCACTTACTTGTGATTTTTATATATCCTGAGTCAGTAATCATCCATGACCCAATAAATTTTCTTCCATCTTGAGGTAGATAATATGTCATAATCATCCTTTTTTTATCTAATCTAATTGTCACCATCTTACATCATCTAGTTCAACCTTGGAACTTGGTTTAGAGTCAATCTTATCAGCCATATCAAATCAATCATCCAAAAAATCATCCAATCCTAACAATCATCTCATCTTGTCAATCAATCTAATTGAATCCAATCCCATCCAATATCTAATCAACCAATCAATTAATCTATCATCTTATCAAATCAATCCTTTAGTCATCAATTAGGTCATTCATTTAAGTGCAGCCTAAAGCATATCATCATCTTAGTTCATCTAGTAGTTTTTCATTTTCATTCCTATTACCTGATCACAAGCAAATAAACTCATGGCAGAACAATAGACTCAAGGTACCCAACCTCACATTCCTCAATATCCATACAATGGTGGCTCATCAGAATCCAACACTGAAGTCCATACTATGTCACCTCCTACTGATGAGAGCATGGTCAATCAACCTGAGGTCACAATGGATGAATATCTCAACAATACTATCAATGTTTAGATGATAGACCATCTCCTCAATGAGTGTGGGGATAAGATCTGTTAGAACTGTAAAATTTTGAAAATTTTACAGTTGTTTATATTCATGAATTTCCAAAGAAGTCCCTACCATAAGCATAAGAATCCTCTCTTCATAACATTTTTTCCCATATTTTGTCATGTGGTCCCATAGAATTCATCTAACCCTGAATATTTTAATGTATGATTCATATTGGCAAGAGATGGTGAGGGTCTCCCTGATCCATAAAGCATTTTATACTAATGTGTGTCTTTTACAGTCTATCAGCAAGAGACCAGGATTGTCTTACTGATAAAAATTCATTTTGTAATACACACCGGGCATACACAATTCATTGTCTCAATGAAAGAAAGATCCTATCGACAAGACAATATGCATCGGGGAGAGTCATATCGAGCCTATTGGTGTGTTATCGATTGAAAACATAGAGACATATTAGTGAGAATAAAGTCATCGATGTAATGTTCTGGAGCATTCATTTGGTCTCACCGATAAAGCAAGAGTGGATTTCGTCAATGATTATTGGGATGACGTTAGGGAGTCTTGCTGACCCATATGTCACACCAATAGGATTGTGTTAGTAAAGGACTTGGCAGTAGGTATTGATTGTCAGCGAGACTAGTTTCATCAGAGAAATATATAAGAGTCACGCCGAGTGTTGTTCCATCAACATGAAAATAATTGTGTCTCGGTGACCAGAAAATAGACCAAAGGATATATCTCGATGAGATATGAGATAAGAGGAGGAAAATCTGCTCAACTTGTAAAGTCACAACGACATGTTTTCATCGATTGGAGTTATAGCGATATACTTGAGATTGAAGGGATAACTCTCGGGGAAACTATAGGATGTATTGGAGGATGTTTAAATGAACATTGGTAACAACCATAATAAAGAGGTCACCCAAGATTTGAAAATGTCTCACCAAAAATATTGCATGATGTGACAGTGAGAGTTTCGAAAAAGGACCCGCTACACTCATGTTTCAACTAAAACATTAATGGCGCGATGAAGCACAAATAACTTCATGAATTAAGGAAAATTCAATTGGAAACATTAGTGTGGAATTGATAGCAGAGGAAGCAGAAGGGAGAATGAAGAAATAGGGCATTCTTTTAGTCCAAAGATTCTGAACAAGATACAGTAAGTTCTTTGTGCCTTAGTTCCTGTAATTTTTGACTTCTGTAACTTTTGAGGAATGGAATCCACTAGCTCAGGAAAATGAAAAGGTAGAAAATATGGTGAAAGAAGTTAGCCTAAAGGGAAGAAACAAAAAATTGAAATAGAGCATGAAGGCACTGAACAGAGGCTGAATCAAGATCTCATTGACCAATTACCTAGCTCTGGACCTAAAGCCAGATGATATGCACAACTTAGGGAAGAAATAGATAAATTGGATGATAAGTGTAAACTCATAGGAGATGTTTGGACTTCAATAAGAGGTTATGAATTGTTTAGCTTTCATTACTATCGAGGAAATCATTTTGAACCAGTATGCAACCCATGGAAGCTTAATTTGGGAAAGCTAGTGTGACCTAATGTATTTGTGAATGCGGAATTGGAAAAATTGTTGGTTGTCCATTATAATTCAAAACTCAAAGATATATGTGACCCATCCGAGAAACCACTAATACACATATCAGAAGATGCAATAGGTGAGGTTTCCAATTTGGATGGGGTTTGTAATGAGAAGATCATATGTGAGGAATTAGAAAGGGAGTTCGGGAGAATGGACACAATTTATAAGGGTTGGAGGTTGCCAATTCGTAGAGTTAGAAAAGGTGGCAAACCAGTTCCTCTATAGGATAGTGATGGACCCCCTTTCCATGTTGATCTTTTTCAACCCTATATGAGGTATACTTATTTCTCGGTAGGCCAAGCATGGGGAATGGAAGTCCCTGAATATATGTCAATTGTGCCTATGATAATTTCACCAGATATTCAGTATCACAATTCTAGACCATTTGATTATGCCTCATACATTTTTAAGGGGCTTGATTCTGGGTTGATGGCAATAAAGGGCGGAGCCTCTATCTTACACCTTAGGAATTACTCATTGTTGATGCACATAGTGTTGTATTTTGGACAGGAGATGAGAATTTCCAAATTTGACAAGGAAGGCATGACATTACCTATTCAATTATGGATGACTATCTAGGATAGTAGGTTTGCTAACTCAAGTTTTGTACACTTTGAGGAGCTTTTTGTGAAGACACTGTAGACATTGTATAATCATCCATATGACTATTGTTTATCTGAAGAGATAAAGAGGTTTCTTAGACCTAAGGACTTCAATGGACCAATTAATCACAACTGGGGGGATTGGTATTGCTTGGAGGATGCTACCATGATTAGGGTTTATGGATTTGAAGATTCCCCATTCATTTTTCCTAAAACAGTCCCAGACATAATTGAATACTTGGAAATTGTCAGACACATGGACTTTTCTAGTGTTATGAATTTGAGATCCTTTGGAAAGCAGGCTTTCATGACCAGTACATTATGCTTTGGTGATTTTACTGTATTAGCCAAGGAAGGATACAATTTGATCCTTGATAAGTTACTGCACTATAATATGAAGAGAGGACCACCGAGAAGGAATTTTGATCTAGAAGGGTACATCAATTCTGCTAAAATAAGGATAAACTTTGGAGGGTATCAACATGTTCCCTATCAATTTGATGATATGATTCAGAACCTGGAAGTTGAAGAAGCAGTAGTCATGGAAAGATATAATCAATGGTTGCAAGATATAGAGCTTTTATCTTCTGGGGAGGAGGCATCTGAGGATAATGTGCCACAAGACCAACCAAATAAGATGTCAAGATTGAGAACTCAGCATTACACTTTCCCTACCAGGGAATTGAGTGCCGAAGAGAATATAGATGTGGATGCAAGGCATGTAGAGTATTGATCATTTGTAGTAGATGATGAATTTGTAAACTCTCATGAGTTTTAGGAATTCCTATATAAACAAAAAGGAAAATAAATAAGAGAAAAGGTTGACAATATCACATTTGAAGAACAATTATTGAATGACCTAAAGGTGTCTATGGAAAAAGAGATGGCAAGTATGACCGCTGAAAAGGGAAGGAAAATGTTGGAAAGTTCAGTTGTTATGATTTTTCTAGGGTTGGATCTCAATTTTGCATTGGTTTTTGATAATTTCTTGAAAGATAGTAATGCTACACACAAGCTCAGTCCAAAAAAGGTGATAGAAGTATATGCAGGGTCGAAGTACAATCTAGATGAAGGGTCACTAATGATTTGGGATTTATATCCACCTCATAGGAAATTAGTTATCATTCATACTGAGAAGGCATTTGGGCATGTTATGAATTTAAAGATTGGAGAGGCTGATCCTGTGGCAACTGTAGAAATTGGGATCAATGTAGGAAAATTAAACAAGGATCAAATTCAAATGTTAATAAAGGAAAGGGAAATGTACAAAATTAATAATGAGAGGATGTTCAGAGAAAATGACTGCCTGAAAGATTTATTAGGTGTCCAGATGAAATCAACCAATATGCTCACTCATGGTGAAAGTTCACAAGAAAAGGATCATTGGGAAGGATCAAGTGCTTACTCTCAAGGGAAATATGATGGACTTGTAAAAATGATTAAGAAGAGAGAATCTAGTCTAGCAACTTGGTTAAATAAGCTCTAGGGAACACACTCACATAACTTTGTTGCATTGCAAGAACACAAAAGAATGAATGGTAGGATTTTGGAGAAGTTTCAAGAAATAAACTAGAGGGATGTTTCTGATAATGCAACAATTGAGGCTGCAAATCATTTTGTGAATAAACACTGAGACTTCTTTGAAGAATTGCAAGGGGATATGCATTGATTGACTACATTATTTGATGATAAAAGGAGGATTAAAAGAAATGACTAAGTGGAAAAGTGAAAGTGAATCGATACTAGAAGAAATTCTGAAGATAGCTCCCATGGAAGATACAACACTGGACGAGGCATGCAAATAGAATGAGAAGATTGTAAGAATGGAGATCACGATTTGAAATGCATTGGGAGATGCATATATGCATAAGCACCAAGATTACTTGGACCACTTATCAAAGATTCACTTATGGCTTAACTAAGCTTAATTATCTTTTAATCTATTATTGTTTTAACATATGACATTTTTGAAAGGACGCTTCCTTTCAAGTATTTGATGTATAAATATATGTTTTGGTAGAGAGATAGGATATATAATATAAGATAGGATATAGAATAAAGATATAGTAGATTACAATGTTTTACAAATATGAGACTATGATGCATGCTTAAAACTATGGAGATATCAATGAAAATAATTTGATGTGGTGGCGTATTTCTGGTATTAGTTGTTTGTTGTGCTAATTGAAAGTATTTTTGAAGTTGTCTCCAAGGTTGATTTTTTTTAGTTATTTAAATTGGTATAACAAGCTTATATTCAGTTTATCAGTGCACACTTGTTGTATCTGTATGGTTGATTAATTGGTTCTTTCAAGAAAAGACTAAATCATTTTAGTTGATCATAGTAATTAGGGAATCTCATTTGGATCATTAAGAAGAACTTGGTAATCATATTCTTGCATGTTTATACAAGTTATAAACTCAAATATATGTCGAATGATCAGAGTACTTTCCAGAAAGAAGTTACTCATTTTAGATTTCTTTTGACTCCACATACCCAATAATGCACTAGTCTCCACATTTTTCATTATTTTAGTTTCACTCATTATTCATATTTGTTAACTGAACATATTAGGTTTTAGCTTTGATATTGCTATACAATCTATACCAAATCACATTTTATTTATCCACTCCCATTTTCCACTGTGGGTAAAATACTTTAAAATAAATAAGCATAAGTCAAGTCTTCCTTATTCATATAGGTATACCCACCTAGGTCTAGCAGCACCTGAAGAGAATAAGGTTTAACAATTTTGACCTTGTCTATTACCCTGAAATGTATCAAGAGATTGGCAACCTCTTGATGTATTTTACTTGTGTTTTCTAGAGCTAACAAGATCCTTGCCATGTTTCTCATGAAGGGTGTCAAGTCACCGTCGAGGTTTGATTTATCCAAATATGTTAATATCACACCTCATACACCCTTGGCATGAAAAGATCCCCATAATTCATATAGTAATCTAGACAATTCATACATCCCTAAGGGTCCACTACAAGAGGGTTGGTATAAACCTAGGTTTGGAAATTTTGTCCTTTAGCAAGTCGTACAACCTCCTCAAGATCCAATTTTGGTTATGGGAGCACCTCATCCAAACATTCCTCATGTACCTAATCCTAGTAATCATCTTGCTTTTGGTATGCAATAGAGTCTCCCTAATCTTCCACCCATGCACATCACACAAAGCTTAACTCCCATACTATACGAACCACCAGTGAATATCGGGGACAATCCTATTGCTACATTACCACCACCTCATAGATCTACACCTGCATCCAATTTACCACCATGTCCATTCACATCTCAATAATAGCCTCAAGGCAATATCCCATCCTTGTATCAACCTTAGGGTAACTTGTAGCAGGAAACTCCATTGCAACCACCTCACCAATAAGTGTCACAACAACCTCCCTCTCAGCCTCTACAGTATACCACCATTCCATCTCAGCCTCCACAACATACCTCAATTCCTTCACAACCCCCACATTAAGTAGCATAGGTTATGTCACAACCTCAACAACAACCTCCACACCAACCAAACAGTGTTCCATGGAAAAATCCCTCAGCAAACTTAGGTGCCCACTCACTAGCTAGCTTCATCTTATTAGTTTCCTCCTCACAAACCATAGGTCCCTCAATAACATCAAATTCCATCTTGACGTCTTTATCAACAACCACCTCACCATACACAAGTCCCAACACAACTGTTAAACAACCCTACTGCTCAATACCTATACCACCCCCACATCACATATACCACATATGCTAGCCCATCCAATCCTAATCCAAATCCCGGTTATCACAATCCTCAATAGTCGTAGCAACAACTATCTTACACAAATCCCCAACAGTCACAACACAATCCTTATTACTAGCTATCCAATCCACAACAACCTCCATATGCTTCCCAACAACCTACTACTGCTTATAATTATTAGTCTAATCCATATTATTCATAGCAAAAACCATCATACCAACAGGGTTCCTCCACCTCTTCATATTACTGGGAACCTCCTTCATATAAACAAGGTTCCCCCACTCCCTATTACCAAGTACCTCCTTCATATTAGCAAGTTGCCTCCACCTCACATGACTAGGCCTATCTGTCCTATCAACAATCTTATGCAAATCCATAATCTACATATCCCAATCAATATCAGAAAACTTCTTTGTGTTAACCTTTTCCATCATATGATCAAACCATCCTAATGCCATCCACATCATATCAACAATATGCTCCTTATAATCAATCCAATCTGACCACTCCTCCTTCGTCATTCACACCTGTCAATAAGGAATGGGAAGAGATCAAAGCCACATTGAAAGACTTGCAAGTAGGGACCTCCTAAAAGTCTTTCAAATTTGGAGAGATTTGTCCCTATCTATTTGATCCCTCGATCTCACTTGTTCCTTCTCCTAAGCATTTTCAAATGCCAAAGTTTGACAAGTAAAAAGGAACTAAGGACCTGAAGAACTACCTCTAGGAATTCTACTCACACTACCAAAAAGTCATGCACAATGACAATTATCTCTTGCGGTTATTCCCTAGGAGTCTAATGGGGGTAGCTCTAGATTGGTTTATGGGTCTTCCAAAGGGTTCAATCTCTTCTTTTGTGGATATTTTAGAGAAATTTATTACACACTTCTCCTTCAATTTGGAGGACATCAATACCCTATATCTTCTAGAAGAAAAACAACATGAGGGAGAAACCTTTGCAAGCTACCTACAAAGGTTGCATGTCTTGGCTAGTCAAATGGAATCGCATCTTACTAAGAAGGACATGGTCACCATTTTCATTGAAAATTCCCATCTAGAAAAGGAATATAATATCAACCTTCATTGTGTCACAACATTTTCAAAGGTTATATAAAATGGTTCTATCATTGAGAGGGTGCTCATTGCTAAGGGGAAAGTCAAACTTTATAATCCAGATAAGGATAAATTGTTTAGAGATAAGCCCTGCTACTGGAACAAGAACAAGAATTCTTTCAATGATGGTGTCACCAGTACCAAACATGTTCAAGTAGCCAACACCTCACAAAGGTCACAATACATCCCTAATCAACCATTAGTCCATAATGTCATATCAGTACCACAAGGGGTACCACGTTCTCCCCATCAATCCAACCAGCCAAATCAAGGAAATAATAAATGCTCATTCACTCCATTGGGAGAATCTCTAAATGTTTTCTTCAATAGGATCTTTCAAGCTAGTTACCCAGTCACTTATCCTGTGACTAAGCCTTTTGATAAATCTAAACTAAAGCCCACCTGATATAGAGAAAACAAATATTCTGATTTTCACATAATTAAAGGTCATTCAACTAACAAGTGTCAGGGGCTTAAAACATATATCCAAGATCTTATAGATTGAGGAGATATAGTAATGGATACTAATCAGGTGAAATTTTCCAATTCCCAACTACAAATCTATCAAAATGCTTTCCTGAAGCATAATCAGGGTGGCAGTACATCCAATGCTAATCCCAAGTCAAGCAACAACAATAACCAAAATAATAGAATGAATAATGTTAGCTATAAGAATGTACCCTATAACTATGATGGCATAGTTATGTACATTAGGCAGGAAGACCCTCACATATCCATCATTTGTGTAAAAGGAAAAGACCCACAATGTGTTGTCACAACTCATTGCATCTGCATAGCCATTCTTGGAGCTTCCATGACATCCTAGCCAGCTCCTGCAAGCTCTCAATATAATATTCTTGATCACCTCAGAAATACCTCAACTCAAATATCCATTTTGGATTTGCTTAAGTCTTCTCTTGTTCATAAAGAAATCCTCACCAAAGCTTTGTAGGATACCCATGTGCCTAATGATATAGATTATACCCAATTTCAAGCCCTAATAAGACATTTTTCATCCACATATTAGCTTGGATTCAGTCAAAATGATATGCTTGCCATTAATTCAAATAATAATTATCCCCTTCATATCAAGGTCTTTATAGCCCATCATAAAGTAAAAAGGGTCCTGGTAGATAATGGATTTTCCCTCAACCTTTGTACATTGAAGTTCATAAAATAGGTAGGCTACAACTATGCTGACTTGAATAACCAGGTTATCACCATCAAAGCTTATGACAAAACATAATGAGACTCTAAAGGAATCATTTGTCTTCCTATTTAGGTTGGCCCTGCTGTGCAGTATACCACATGCCACATCCTTGATCTAGACCTCCCATACAATCTCCTTCTTGGCCACCCATGGATCCATGCCATGAAGGTCAATGTCTGAAATTCCCATTCAATGGGATGTAAGTAACTATACATGTAGATCCACAACCCTTTGAATATTTTCTCGCTTTAGAAGCTTCCTTCCCTCACTCTCACTACTACCTAGGAGTTGAAGTGGGGGCACCTCAAGAATCATCCTTCAATATATCTTCCAATCCATCATCCACCACATCATCCATTCCATCCTCCATATTTGAATCTGCAATCACCAAGGTCTAGATCATAGATACAGGTTGTGGTGAGTACAAGATGTAGAAAAATTTAAATGTGGTAACCATGCTACCATATCCTCATACTTATTGTCAACCTTCTTAGTCCACACCAAAGGAATAAGAGAAGACAATAACATTCAGTTCTAAGAACATAGGGTCTAGCACTTTCTGATCTCCTAGAACACAACAAGATCAACCAGTTCATGATATCAATCATTGGATATAAAAGGAAGAGCCTGAGCCTTCACCCCCTCTTATTGAGTATTTCTTAGGAGACTTACCGTCATGCATCCAAGTTAGCTGAAAAATATAATTATAGAGAGGGAGTCCTTGGAATAGAAGAACAAAGAAGGTTGTAGCCTATTGACACTCTTGTGCAACCTAGACATTTGGGCTTATGCTATGATATGAAGCAAAAGGGTCTCACACCATCAACTAGTACCTACAATAATGTCAATTTAGATAATTATTTCCTTGAGGATATAACTGAGGAGGAGTCCATCATTCTCGCATACGATGACATAGATCTCTCTGCCATGTTTGATTGCCTATCCATATTTACCATCAACCTTTCCCTTCACCATCTTGAACTTGTTGATTGGGAATTACAAGGTAGTGCACCTATCGATACCTTTCCTTTAGTGGAAAGTTATGTGTATATCATGGTATTGGGGGAGGATGAACATCCTAACTGAAAAAGTAAGAAGGAACAAAATAAAAAAGGGTCATCTAGTGAAAACCTCTTTGAGGCACTTCTTGACTCATGAAAAGTCAAAATAAAGGGTGTATCCAACAGTGAAAACCTCAACGATGCACTGGAGGATGGGGATGTTCATCTTCTACTTGTTGGAACTCAATTGTCTGAATGGTCTTCCATCTTGATAAAAAAAACTAAAGAAGTTAATTTGGGATTAGGAGAAGACCTTAAGATCACATACATAGACAAATCATTATCAAGGGAAGAGCACTCTATCATTTTCAACTTGCTAAGAGAAGGAATCATCAATTTTGCATGGACCTATTCAGACATGCCAGGATTAGATCCCACTTTCGTGGTACACCATTTAGACATCCATCTCAATGCAAAACCCTTCAAACTAAAACTAAGAAAGATGCATCCTAGGTGGATTTTCTTGTCAAGAAAGAGTTGAAGAAACTACTAGAGGCTAGGTTCATAAGACCTATTGACTATATTGACTAGATATCTAACATAGTGCCATCACCAAACAAAATGGAAATATCAAGATTGGTATAGGTTTTCGGGACCTCAATAAAGCTTGTCCTAAGGATGGATTCCCGCTTCCAAACATTGACATGTTGGTCCACATCACAATAGAGCATGAGATGCTATCCCTTATGGATGATTTATCTGGCTATAATCAGATCAAAATTGTACCAAAAGACCAACATAAAACTTCCTTCACCACCCCTTGGGGTACCTTTTGCTATAATGTCATGCCCTTTGGACTCAAAAATGTTGGGGAAACCTATGAGTGTGATATGAATGTTATCTTCCATGACCTCATCCATATCATAATGAAAGATTATGTTGATGACTTATTAGGGAAGTCCAAGACTAGAGAAGAGCATCCTATGATCTTGAAGAAAATATTTGAGCGATTAGAGCACTACAAGCTACATCTAAATCTAAAGAAGTGTGTATTTAGAGTTGCATCTAGAAATCTCTTGAGTTTCATAGTCTCCAAAAAGGGTATTGAGGTAGATCAAGAAAAGGTAAAAGCAATAATGGAAATTCCCCCACCACATAATCTCAAGCAACTAAGAAGCCTTCAAGGGAAGCTATAGTCCATCAAATGTTTCATAGCCCAGCCTGCTGACAAGTTTAAATAATTCACACATATCTTGCACAAAGACACCACCTTCAAGTGGGATCGAGAATCCCAACAAGGCTTCAAAAATATTAAGGAGTATTTGGCTCATCGACCCATCTTGATGCCTCCTATTCCAGGTAAACTACTCTTGTTGTACATCTCTGCTACATTGGTTGCACTAGGGGAATTATTAGCTCACCATGATTAGTCCTCTAAAGAGTGCAATTTATTACATCAGTGGAACATTAGTGGGCTATGAACTCAACTACTCTCCAATGGAAAAGTATTTCCTAGTAGTAGTCTTCAATTCACAAAAGCTCCATCAATACATGTTCAGTCATCTCATCAATCTAATATAAAAATTTGATCCACTTAAGTATCTGTTGTCCATAACTTCTTTGATTGGCTACATGGCCAGGTGGGTCATGTTATTGAGCAAATTTTAAATAGAGTACATGGATCATAAGGTGATGAAGGAAAAATTCATAGTAGATTAGTTGGTTGATGTTGCTTTAGTTGATGCATATCCATTGGTAGCCGAGTTTCTTGATGAAGAAGTCCTCACAGTCATAGAAGTAGATGCATGGATGCTCTACTTTTATGGGTCGTATACACATAATGGAGCTGGTACATGTGTCTTATTTGTCACTCCTCAGGGTGACTACATCCTAAAGTCATTCAAACTAGCCTTTCCATGCACCAACATGACAATAGAGTATGAAGCTCTTATCATTGGTCTTAGAATCGCCATCCAATGGAATATCGCCCATCTACGAGTCTTTGCAAATTCCCAAGTAATTATCAAATAGGTCAATCATGAGTTTCAATCAAAGGATGACAAGTTGTTACCCTACAAATGCATGGTGGATGAGTTTAAGAAATATTTCTCCTTCATCCAATTTGAGTAGATTTCTAGAGTCCGAAACAAAGCAGCAGATGCAATGGATATAATCAGTTCCCTCAGTGACATGCAAAAAGATCGAATGGACTGTGAGTTCCTTGTTGAACAAATTTTAATCCTGACATATGATGTCCTCGATAGTGAGATGGTGTGTGATATCATAGGTCCTGAATCACCCTGGTACCATGACATTTACACCTATGTTTGTGATAATATCCTCCCACCTGACCTTACTCGAAGTCAACACAAATCCTTTATCCAATGTACTTCCCACTATACCATCGTGGGAGATACACTTTATCATCGTGGGTATGATGGGACTTTCCTTAGGTGTCTGAATGAATTAGAAGCTTGCACTGTGTTAAATGTGGTACATAGTAATGTTTGTAGGGCCCATTCTAATGGCATGGCCTTAGCAAAAATGATTCTCAGAGCTAGTTATTATTGTCCTACAATGGAGCATTACTCTTGTGAGTTCATGAATAAATGTCTACCTTGTCAACAACATGTAGATTTAGTTCATGCACTTGCATAAGACTTGCATCCCATCATAGCACCATGGCCTTTTACTCAATGGGGTTTGACATGATCGACAAGATTTACCCTCCATCCTTTAACGAGCACACTTTCATCATCACAAACACTGAATACTTTACCAAGTGGGTGGAAGTAATTCCACTCTCCCAAATCATGGGTATTCAGATATCCAAATTAATCCTTTTCCA
>VDFB02271358.1:599034714-599074851 GCA_007258455.2 Sequoia sempervirens
GTGGTAGAGGAGCTCGAGAGGGAGAGTGGGTAGGAGGGAGAGACTTTCAAGAGAGAGAGGGGGGTAGTGGGAGAGAGATAGAGGATAGGGAGTATGTAATACCCCTCCTGTTACTATTTAGATTTGTTTTTCTATGTTTGTATTCGATACTTTGTTATTGTGATGAGACTGCTATTGTTTGGTTGGTTAGTAGACCTTGTTGTTTATGTCTATACATTTAAGGACATGGTTATTGATATGATATTGTGGTTGGTGATATATGTTTGATTTCAGTAACATTGCGATGCATTAATTTAGTAAATTATGTTATGATATGATTTGTTAGTTTAGAAATGATTAATTTATCGGTTATATTATATTGTTTGGATAGATGTGATGAAGGACAGTGTAGCACCACTCGTTCGTGAGAGCCCTACTACGCTGTGATTCCTTCTCACAATACAATGCTTTGATTTTATATATGTATGCACATGTACACAACTTCTTTTGTATGCAGGGATTGCAGATACATAGTCTCGATTCCACTTGCTTCGGCAGGATAGGGAGAGCACCTATAAACCAATGGTATAATGTTGAAACAGAGGTGGTAATGAAGTCATCCTGTCCCATGATGTCAGACCGTCTTGTTTGATTGGTATTGTACATTTTTTGTGGTTGTCGTTATTGTGGTTTGTGGTTGTGTTATGTCATATTTTATTTAATGTTGGTATTTTATAAGCTGTGATTTATTTTATTTAAATGATGGAAATGATTGTTTATTTTAATGTTAGATTAAATTGTATTTAAATTTTTAAATGTTTTATTTATTTTTAAAAGTCATGAGTTTATTAAATAATAATTAAAATATTAAATTTTGTTTTATTATTATAATTAATTATCTTGTTGAGGATAATTGTTAGAATAAATTATTTAAATTAATTAGATAATGTGTTGTGCAAGTAAAGTTGTAAAAATAGAAATTAAAACAAAAAATAAATAAAAGAATGGAAAAAGTTGTGAGAACGAATTAGAATGCAGATCTGATTGAAAAACTTGCTTTTAAAGAATTAATTTCTTTTATTCTGGATTTTTGGTGAGCGTTTGGAAGAAATTGGAATATCTTTTATTTAATTGAAATTTGTGTGAGTTTTTCACACACAGAGGGGATTATTGAGACAGAAGCTGCACAAGTGAATAGTTATGCATTGTTGAAATCTTCTGTAGTTTTGAGGAAAAAAAAATATTTTCATTCTTTGTTTGAAAAATCTTGGAGAGAGTCTTCGGAATAAAGTCTGAGATTCAGATTCAAGTACGGTGTTCTTGGAGAGGAGACTTCAAAATAGGAGCGAGAAGCTCTACATAGAGGCCATCGGGTTCAAGAAGACATCATCAGTTTTCTCAACTAAGCGTAGGACACCAGGTTCCACTTGTTTTTCCTTTGTTTTCTTCTCCATTTTTCTGTTTCAGAGAAAAATAGAATTAATTAAAAATAATTTGTGTGAGAAAAGAAAACTTTTGTTTGAATGGAAAATTACTGAAAGAGATTAGACTAGTTTTCTGAATAGTTAATGGATTGATTTCAATTTGTCAAATCAAAAACCTACATCTTCTGAAATGTTCAATTTGTCTATAATGAGATTTTGAGAAAATTGATTCCTCTTTGAAAATAATGAATTTGAATTTTTTCTGAAAATATATTTATGTATGAATGTTTTTATTTATCCCTCTATATTTTTACTCTATTATATATATATATATATATATATATATATATATATATATATATATATATATATATATATATATATATATATATATATATATATATATATATATATATATATATATTTATCATCTTGGTATTTAATGCATCGAGTCTTGTTCATACAAAAGAATTTAATTTTCAAAAATTTTAATTGTTTGTTTTGTTTTTTTTTAAATAATTAAACGAATTTTAAATGAAATCGAATGTTTTTTTTTGTTGATTTAATTATATTGTATTGGGGTTTTAGGAGGGTACGGTAGGCCGTACCCACGCCGCCCCCCTGTGGCAAGGACTGCCACGGTACTCCTTACAGATTGTTGTGCACAGTAGTCCATAGAACTGCTGCGTACAACAACCCGTGGGGACTGCGTGGCAGTCCGCAATGGCCTCCCTATGTTTTGATTATAGGTTTTTGTTTTTATTACATATATTATTTACATATATATAAATATATATATATATATATATAAATATATATCTATATATCTATATATATATATTTAATTATATGTATTTATTATTTTATTTTATTTTTATTTGTTTTATTATTTTTTTATAAAAAAAAAGAAATGTAATTTTCTGTTTTGAAATGAAATATTAATTTTTTTTATTAAAATAAAATTTAATGTATTATTATATATGGGATGTTCTTTGTTTTTAAGAATTAAATATTCAGATGTAGAATTATGGTTTAATTATGGGCAAACAAGTTACATAAATTTTGTCGAGCATATTGTGTTTCTTTATATCAATTCAAATTGAAATGTTTTATGCAATTGAGTAAATCATTTTTTTAAGCTATGAAATCATGTGAACTTGCTATCGTTTTCCATTTAATTGTTGTAAACTCTACTCTTGGATGTGGGAACTTGGTTGTAATTTGTGAAACCTGGTCACAGAGGTATGTTTAATTTTGAATGTTATCCTCATCTTGATCACACTTTTGGAGTTGAAACTTATTGGTTTTATGATGGAAGGGTTGTACGGGTTGTTGATATTTGTTATGAATTATTGCGAGATGAGTTATGCCTCACGTGGCTTGGTTTTGAGTTATGTGCCTTATCTGTTGAGTTCAACCCTTGCTTGGATTTGTTTTATGTTAGGGGTCTTAGGGAGAGTGGCTTTTCGTGGGTGCCGACACCTCAGTTGGAGGAAGGGCCAGGAGATCCCATGAGAGCTATGCGATAACATTCTCCACTAGACACCCATTTTCTTTGTTGCTTATTGCCTCTGGAAATGTGTTTTGGGAGTGGTATGCTTAATGTGTTTCAGATTATTTTGAGAATGATTTATGAACATTCTTTGGCTTGTTTAATTGCCATTGCTTTGATTAATTGTGGTGAGTTTCTTATCTTTATCTTATTTCTTGACTCGTGAATGTTGTGGTCTATGTCATTGTAACCTTGAGTTGTAATTGTATTCATACTATGTTGTTCATGGAGTCGGTTTGACAATCATGGTCGAGTTAATTTCCTTGTCACCTTTGAGCATGGGGGGTGAGTTGTTCATAATTCACATGGTTGGGTGTAACGTGCTCCACACCTATTGGGTTCCCCATCAGCAGTCTATCTTCTTAGCATTTCTGTAGTTGGTGTTGCACCAGTGTTCCTTTGTAATTCATATTTCATTGTATTTATATTATCCCACACATTTGGGAAATTTGATGTAATTATTAATCAAGAGCTTGTAATGTAATATTAAAATGATGATGTGATAGTTGGGGACTTTTGTAACATTATTGTGAGAGATTTTGTATAATCATGTAGTGACACTTTCACTCTTGGTTTATTGATGTATTCTTATTCATGGATTATAACATTAATAGTTATGTTATTTATCATTATCTTTTACTTTTATTATTAGTTGTTTTGTGAAGTAACCTAACGTGTCCCAAAGAATGTAACGTTAAGTTATCAATGTGCAATGTAAATGTAATTAATGTACAAATGCATGTTTACTTTGTGTATTATTAAAAAAAAAAAATTGTTTGCAATGTTTGTTCTCTGGGGTTTGCACGGTGGGCGTTAGAACTTGGTATCAGAGCACTAGGTTCATATACTGGGCACTCTGGTTTCATATGAGCCCATTATGTTGTCCTAGTGAATTTGTTAAGTAAAGTTCTTAAGTGATCATGATGATCATGCTGGATTGTGAAAAGGATGTAAAGATTTGAACCACACAGTTGTTGGAAAGTAAGTGTACTTGTGGAATTATGTATGTAATTGTACTTCCCCTGTAAATGTGAGAAACCAGTAACTATGCATCGGTTGAGTGTTGTGAATACCCCATACTTGCTTTCTGGGCCAATAACCCACAGGTCTTAGGATGGAGATACAATGTACCCATCCATTCGGAATATGTTGTATTTGGTGTGGGATTAACCATACCATTATGTGTGTTTGTATGTTTGTTACTTGATTGAGGGCCAAACCACATGTGGTTGAACATCTATACATATAAGAGTAGCCAAAAGCTAGTTTCATGGATTCTTTTCTTTGGTTCTCTAGTCCCTCAATCTGTGAAGGGGTAGTAGTAGCCACAAAGTTCCTTGGGCAGAGTGTGTAGCGTACGCATATTGCGACGCAGAGTAGTCTGATCTCAACCGATCTTGAGGAAACGTACTCACTACTTCCCCTTATGATGGATCAGGGTACTTGATCCATATGTGCTAGCCTAAACCCCACAATTTTGAGTATAGCAGCATTGGATTGTTAGTTTATGCCTGGCCTTCCATAGGGACGTTGACCTGGCATTAGCGAGTCAACCTCGTCTGTATGAGAGGTGAAGCTTGAGTAGCCCCATATTGATATGCTCATATATGTATTGCATACACCGTATCTGCATATGTTCCGACATGATGCAATGGATACGATGCCACACCCCACTGATGTTTCGACATAGTGCTGGTGATGATGATGTGTTGCTGATGGTAGCGAGCTATGCTCAAGGACATGATGCCACGTGCATAGACACGTGAAGGCACACTATGAGATTGTGTTATGGTAGCCTACTTGTGTGATGAGTGTAATGGGGCCTCACACACTTGTAGAGGGATACTCATGTTTGCTTTTGATAGTGTTTGGGTCGGTTAGCATATGGGTATGTCCTTGCCATGTATACATCTAGCGACTGTGAGTACCTGCATGTGCCTTCTCCATGAGGTATCGCTATGCAGGGTGTGTCTGCGTGTGCCTACTTCCATAGAGCCATAGACACACCGCCATGCGGCATACGTCAGTGCGTGCCTTCTCCGGCTGGCATATGACCATGTCACGTGATGATGCGAGGCAGGGTGTAGGTGAGGAGCACACTCTAGGTCATGTGGATGGCATGCTCACTCTAAACCACATGAGGGCTATTGTTATAGCCGGATGATGTTCCCTCCTTCCTCATTTGGTGGCTAGTATCTAGTCACACAGTGTTGTATTGTGCAATTTTGAAGATTGAGGACTTCCTATATGATTGTTGATGATTTTCAATTGACCTTGAAGGTTGACATTTTGTTTATGTTTTATTGTAATGGTTTAGCCACACTTTGTGATTTATTCTCTCATAGCCCTTGTGGTTACATTTGATTTAGTGTTGAAATTGCACACATTTCTTACTTTACTATTGAAATTGAATTTTATTTGATGTTTGTTTTATGACTTTGGTGGCTAAACTTGTTTACCCTTGTTGTTTTTGAGGTCGGCCATGTGTTGTATTGTGATTCCTCTCCAAGGACATATGAGGCAGACTTGGTGAGTGTATACGAGGAAGTAGACGTAGGGAACCTTGAGGATGGGGGTATGTGAGGCTATTTTATAGCTAGGACCCACTACCCACCTATTTGTGATGACTATCTCTTGGAGGCTAACCACCTTGTACAATAAGAGATGGGTCATAGTGGTCTTGTTTGGATAGCCTTTCCATATGTATGTGGCCTAACACCATCAAACCACTGAGTGTGAGGTATGGTTTATGTGAGATGGATTTTGGTTCTTGGCTCATGGATTATGTATTGTGGATTAGTATGCTGCTTTCTGGTGTCCAGATGGACCCTTGTGTAGCCTCGTTATGTGATTCCCGGTGATGTGAATTCATGTGTATGTGAATAATGCATGGATATAGTACTTAGATTCTTGAGATTTTATTTACTTCCCTTCTATTGTTCTCATCTAATATTTGGAACTTGTTCTTCAGTGGTGTTGTAGGACAATGCCTAGAGGTCGCGATCTTGATAGGGGTGGTCATCAGAGCACTCTTGTTTTTAATGTCCATGAGGGTGGTCATGAGGAACATCTGAGCCCTCAATTGCGCTCCTTGCTTGAGGAAATTCTTAACCGACTTGGCCCAGGACAGGAGAGAAATCGACAAATGGTAAGGGAAAGAGAAAGGTTCCCTAGTAGAAGAGGTGTTTCAGCCATAGTAAGTCTTATAATGGATCTCTTAAGGGAACATTCTCCTACTTTCCATAGTCATAGTTGTGGTTTAGAGGATGAGACTTGGATGATTGGTGTCCAAATTGGTGAGGGTCTTTTGTCTAGGACAATCCGGAGTTGGTTGTGAGCCCAACTTTATCGGCTTGACCAGTCAACTCGGAGCACTCGGACTGTAGTTAGTAGGGGCTGACTTCAACAAGATGGTGCACCTCCTCAAGGTAGAAGAAATGGAAAAAATGCAGGATGTTTCTCTTGTGGCCAGCAGGGTCACGTAGCTAGGCAATGTCCTCAGAGGAGCACAGCTGAATTAAGTCAGAGCGCGACAGTCATAGAACCAACAGGGGATGATTTAGGTAGGATCCACAGAGCAATTGAAGTAGTTGATGACCGCCAGGATCAGAGCATAGATGTGGAGACTATAGGTAGCAGTCATCCAGCTGAATCAGGAGCCCATGAGAATTCTACGATATAGGAGACTAATGTAGTGCTTTTTATGTTGTGTAATACCCCCTTGTTACTGATATTATTTTCTACTATTTGTTACTCTTATGTGTTAGTGTGATACTGGTTTGTGATGGTGACTAGTTCACCGATTTGGTGTGTGTGGATGCCTCCCGTATTAGGGAATCTTATTTTCTTTTGTTTGTCGGCTTCCAGGAGTAAGCCGAATTTATGGGGGGGGAGGATGTAATACCCCTCCTGTTACTCTTTAGATTTGTTTTTCTATGTTTTAATTTGGTACTTTGTTACTGTGATGAGACTGTTATTGTTTGGTTGGTTAGTAGACCTTGTTGTTTATGCCTATACATTTGAGGACATGGTTATTGATATGATATTGTGGTTGGTGATATTAGTTTGATTTCAGTAACTTTGCGATGCATTAATTTAGTAAATTATGTTATGATATGATTTGTTAGTTTAGAAATGATTAATTTATTGGTTATATTATATTGTTTGGATAGATGTGATGAAGGACAGTGTAGCACCACTCATTCGCGGGTTCCCTGCTATGCTGGGGTTCCTTCTCACAATACAATGCTTTGATTTTATATATGTATGCACATGTACATGACTTCGTTTGTATGCAGGGATTGTAGGTACATAGTCTTGATTCCACCTGCTTCGGCAGGATAGGGCGAGCACCTATAACCCAACGATATAATGTTGAAACAGAGGTGGTAATGAAGTCATCCCGTCCCATGATGTCAGACCGTCTTGTTTGATTGGTATTGTAAATTTTTTGTGGTTGTCGTTATTGTGGTTTGTGGTTGTGTTATGTCATATTTTATTAATGCTGGTATTTTATAAGCTGTGATTTATTTTATTTAAATGATGGAAATGATTTTTTATTTTAATGTTAGATTAAATTGTATTTAAATTTTTAAATGTTTTATTTATTTTTAAAAGTCACGAGTTTATTAAATAATAATTAAAATATTAAATTGTGTTTTATTATTATAATTAATTATCTTGTTGAGGATAATTGTTAGAATAAATTATTTAAATTAATTAGATAATGTGTTGTGCAAGTAAAGTTGTAAAAACAAAAATAAAAATAAAAGTAAAAATAAAAGAATGGAAAAAGTTGTGAGAACGAATTAGAATGCAGATCTGATTGAAAAGCTTGCTTTTAAAGAATTAATTTCTTTTATTCTGGATTTTTGGTGAGCTTTTGGAAGAAATTGGAATATCTTTTATTTAATTGAAATTTTTGTGAGTTTTTCACACACAGAGGGGATTATTGAGACAGAAGCTGCACAAGTAAATAGTTATGTATTGTTGGAATCTTTTGTAGTTTTGAGGAAAAAAAAAATTCATTCTTTGTTTGAAAAATCTTGGAGAAAGTCTTCAGAATAAAGTCTGAGATTCAAATTCGAGTACGGTGTTCTTGGAGAGCAGACTTCAAAGCAGGAATGAGAAGCTCTGCATAGAGGCCATCAGATTCAAGCAGACATCATCGGTTTGCTCAACTAAGCACACGACACCAAGTTCCACTTGTTTTTCCTTGGTTTTCTCCTCCTTTTTTCTATTTCAAAGAAAAATAGAATTAATTAAAAATAGTTTGTGTGAGAAAAGAAAAATTTTCTTTGAATGGAAAATTACTGAAAGAGATTAGACTAGTTTTTTTGAAAAGTTAATGGATTGATTTCAATTTGTCAAATCAAAAACCTACATCTTTTGAAATGTTCAATTTGTCTATAATGAGATTTTGAGAAAATTGATTCCTCTTTGAAAATAATGAATTTGAATTTTTTCTGAAAATATATTTATGTATGAATGTTTTTATTTATCCCTCTCTATTTTTACTCTATTTATATATATATATATATATACATATATATATATATATATATATATATATATATATATATATATATATATATATATATATATATATATATATATATATTCATTAAATACATCTTGGTATATGCATTGCATCGATTAAATGCTTGTTCATCTGAGAAGAAGGAATTTAATTTTTCAAAATTTTAATTGTTTGTTTTTTTTTTTTTAAAATAATTAAACGAATTTTAAATGAAATCGAATGTTTTTTTTGGTTGATTTAATTATATTGTATTGGGGTTTGGGGAGGGGATGACAGGCCGTACCCACCCCACCCCCCTGTGGCAAGGACTGCCACAGCAGTCCTTACGGATTGCTCGGCAGTCCCCACTGGCCTCCCTATGTTTTGATTATAGGTTTTTGTTTTTGTTTTTTTATATATATATTATTTACATATATATATATTTATTTATTTGTATGTATTTATTATTTTATTTTTATTTTTATTTTTTTTATTTTTTTATTTTTTTTTATTTTTTTATAAAAAAAAAAGAAATGTAATTTTCTTTTATGAAATGAAATATTAATTTTTTTTATTAAATTAAAATTTAATGTATTATTATATATGGGATGTTCTTTGTTTTTAAGAATTAAATATTTAGATGTAGAATTATGGTTTAATTATGGGCAAACAAGTTACATAAATTTTGTCGAGCATATTGTGTTTCTTTATATCAATTCACATTGAAATGTTTTATACAATTGAGTAAATCCTTTTTTTTAAGCTATGAAATCGTGTGAACTTGCTATCATTTTCCATTTAATTGTTGTAAACTCTACTCTTGGATGTGGGAACCTGGTTGTAATTTTTGAAACCTCATTCCAGAGGCATGTTTAATTTTGAATTTTATCCTCGTCTTGATCACACTTTCAGAGTTGAAACTTATTTGTTTTATGATGGAAGGGTTGTACGGGTTGTTGAATTTTGTTATGAATTATTGCGAGATGAGTTATGCCTCACGTGGCTTGGTTTTGAGTTATGTGCCTTATCTGTTGAGTTCAACCCTTGCCTGGATTTGTTTTATGTTAGGGGTCTTAGGGAGAGTGGCTTTTCGTGGGGGTCGGCACCTCAGTTGGAGGAAGGGCCAGGAGATCCCATGAGAGCTATGCGATAACACTCTCCAATAGACACTCATTTGCTTTGTTGCTTATTGCCTCTGGAAATGTGTTTTGGGAGTGGTATGCTTAATGTGTTTAGATTCTTTTGAGAATGATTTATGAATGTTCTTTGTACTTGTTTAATTGCCATTGCTTTGATTAATTGTGGCAAGTTTCTTATCTTTATCTTATTTCTTGACTCGTGAATGTTGTGTTCTATGTCATTGTAACCTTGAGTTGTAATTGTATTCGTACTATGTTGTTCATGGAGTCAGTTTTACAATCATGGTTGAGTTAACTTCCTTGTCACCTCTGAGGACAGGGGGTGAGTTATTCATAATTCACATGGTTGGGTGGAACGTGCTCCGCACCCATTGGGTTCCCCATCAACAGTCTATCTTCTTAGCATTTTTGCAGTTGGCGTTGCACCAGTGTTCCTTTGTAATTCAGATTTCATTGTATTTATATTATCCCACACGTTTGGGAAATTTGATGTAATTATTAATCAAGAGCTTGTAATGTAATATTAAAATGATGATGTGATAGTTAGGGACTTTTGTAACATTATTGTGAGAGATTTTGTATAATCATGTAGTGACACTTTCACTCTTGGTTTATTGATGTATTCTTATTCATGGTTTATAATATTAATAGTTATGTTATTTATCATTATCTTTTACTTTTGTTATTAGTTGTTTTGCGAAGTAACCTCACGTGCCCCAAAGAATGTAACGTTAAGTTATTAATGTGCAATGTAAATGTAATTAATGTACTACTTTGTGTATTATTTAAAAAATAAAATTGTTTGCAATGTTTGTTCTCTAGGGTTTGCACGACAGGCGTTACAACTTGGTATCAGAGCACTAGGTTCATATACTGGGCACTCTAGTTTCATATGAGCCCATTATGTTGTCCTAGTGAATTTGTTAAGTGAAGTTCTTAAGTGATCACGATGATCATGCTGAATTGTGAAAAGGATGTAAAGATTTGAACCACGTAGTTGTTGGAAAGTAAGTGTACTTGTGGAATTATGTATGTAATTGTACTTCCCCTGTAAATGTGAGACACTAGTAACTGTGCATCGATTGAGTGTTGTGAATACCCCGTACTTGCTTTATGGGCCCATAACCCACAAGTCTTAGGATGGAGATACAACGTACCCATCCATTATGAATATGTTGTATTTGGTGTGGGATTAACCATACCATTATGTGTGTTTGTATGTTTGTTACCTGATTGAGGGCCAACCCACATGTGGTTGAAAATCTATACATATAAGAGTAGCCAAAAGCTAGTTTCATGGATTCTTTTCTTTTGGTTCTCTAGTCCCTCAATCTGTGAAGGGGTAGTAGCAGCCACAAAGTTCCTTGGGCGGAGTGTGTAGCGTACGCATATTGCGACGCAGAGTAGTCTTAGCTCAACCGATCCCAAGGAAACATACTCACTACTTCCCCTTATGTTGGATCAAGGTACTTGATCCATATGTGCTAGCCTAAACCCCACAGTTTTGAGTATAGCAGCTTTGGATTGTTAGTTTATGCCTAGCCATCCATAGGGACGTTGACCTGGCATTAGCAAGTCAACCTCATCTGTATGAGAGGTGAAGCTCAGGTAGCCCCATATTGATATGCTAATATATGTATTGCATACACCGTATCTGCACATGTTTCGACATGATGAAATGGATACGATGCCACACCCCACTGATGTTCTGACACAGTGCTGGTGATGATGATGTGTTACTGATGGTAGCGAGCTGTGCTCGAGGACATGATGCCATGTGCATAGACACGTGAAGGCACACTATGATATTGTGTTATGGTAGCCTACTTGTGTGATGAGTGTAATGGGGCCTCACACACTTGTAGAGGGATACTCATGTTTGCTTTCGATAGTGTTTGGGTCGGTTAGCATATGGGTATGTCCTTGCCATGTATACCTCTAGTGACGGTGAGTACCTGCGTGTACCTTCTCCACGAGGTATCGCTATGCGGGCTGTGTCTACACGTGCCTACTTCCACATAGCCATAGACACACCGCCATGCAGCATACGTTAGTGCGTGCCTTCTTCGACTGGCATAGGACCATGTCGCGTGACGACACGAGGCAAGGTGTAGCCGAGGAGCACACTTTGGGTCATGTGGATGGCATGCTCACTCTAAACCACATGAGGGCTATTGTTATAGCCAGATGATGTTCCCTCCTTCCTCATTTGGTGGCTAGTATCTAGTCACACAGTGTTGTATTGTGCAATTTTGAAGATTGAGGACTTCCTATATGATTGTTGATGATTTTCAATTGACCTTGAAGGCTGACATTTTGTTTATGTTTGATTGTAATGGTTTAGCCACACTTTGTGATTTATTCTCTCATAGCCCTTGTGGTTACATTTGATTTAGTGTTGACATTGCATGCATTTCTTGGTTAATGTTGAAATTGAATCTTATTTGATGTTTGTTTTATGACTTTGGTGGCTAAACTAGTTTACCCTTGTTGTTTTTGAGGTCGGCCATGTGTTGTATTGTGATTCCTCTCCAAGGATGTATGAGGCAGACTTGGTGAGTGTATATGAGGAAGTAGATGCAGGGAACCTTGAGGATGGGGGTATGTGAGGCTATTTTATAGCTAGGACCCACTACCCACCTATGTGTGATGACTATATCTTGGAGGCTAACCACCTTGTACAACAAGAGATCGGTCATAGTGGTCCTTTTTGGATGGCCTTGCCATGTGTTTGTGGCCTAACACCATCAAGCCACTGAGTGTGAGGTATGGTTTATGTGAGATGGGTTTTGGTTCTTGGCTCATGGATTATGTATTGTGGATTAGCATGCTGCTTTTTGGTGTCCAGATGGACCCTTATGTAGCCTCGTTATGTGATTCCTGGTGATGTGAATTCATGTGTATGTGAATAATGCATGGATATAGTACTTAGATTCTTGAGATTTTATTTACTTCCCTTCTATTGTTCTCATCTAATATTTGGAACTTGTTCTTCAGTGGTGTTGTAGGACAATGCCTAGAGGTCACGATCTTGATAGGGGTGGTCATTAGAGCACTCTTGTTTTTAATGTCCATGAGGGTGGTCATGAGGAACATCTGAGCCCTCAATTACGCTCCTTGTTTGAGGAAATTCTTAACCGACTTGGCCCAAGACAGGAGAGAAATCGACAAATGGTAAGGGAAAGAGAAAGGTTCCCTAGTAGATGAGGTGTTTCAGCCGTAGTAAGTCTTATAATGGATCTCTTAAGGGAATGTTCTCCTAATTTCCATAGTCATAGTGGTGGTTTGGAGGATGAGACTTGGATGATTGGTGTCTGAATTGGTGAGTGTCTTTTGTTTAGGACAATCCGAAGTTGGTTGCGAGCCCAACTTTATCAGCTTGACCAGTCAACTCGGAGCACTCAGACTGTAGCTAGTAGGGGCTGACTTCGACAAGATGGTGCACCTCCTCAAGGTAGAAGAAATGGCAGAAATGCAGGATGTTTCTCTTGTGGCCAGCAGGGTCACGTAGCTAGGCAATGTCCTCAGAGGAGCACACCTAAATTCAGTCAGAGAGCGATAGTCACAAAGCCAATAATTGATGATGCAGGTAGGATCCACAGAGCAATTGAAGTAGTTGATGACCGCCAAGATCAGAGCACAGACGTGTAGACTATAGGTAGCAGTCATCCAGCTGACTCGGGAGCCCATGAGAATTCTACGATATAGGAGACTAATGTAGTGCTTCTTATGTTGTGTAATACCTCCTTGTTACTGATATTCTTTGCTACTATTCGTTACTCTTATGTATTAGTGTGATACTGGTTTGTGATGGTGACTAGTTCACCGATTTGGTGTGTGTGGATGCCTCCCGTATTAGGGAATCTTATTTTCTTTTGGTTGCCGACTTCAAGAGTAAGCTGAATTTATTGGGGGGAGGATGTAATACCCCTCTTGTTACTGTTTAAATTTGCTTTTCTATGTTTTGATTTGGTACTTTATTACTGTGATGAAACTTTTATTGTTTGGTTGGTTAGTAGACCTTGTTGTTTATGCCTATACATTTGAGGACATGGTTATTGATATGATATTATGGTTGGTGATATTAGTTTGATTTCAGTAACATTGCGATGCATTAATTTAGTAAATTATGTTATGATATGAGTTGTTAGTTTAGAAATGATTAATTTATCAGTTATATTATATTGTTTGGATAGATGTGATGAAGGATAGTGTAGCACCACTCGTTCATGGGTGCCCTGCTACGCTGCGATTCCTTCTCACAATACAATGCTTTGATATTATATATGTATGCGCATGTACACGACTTCATTTTTATGTAGGGATTGTAGGTACATAGTCTCGATTCCACCTCCTTCAGCAGGACAGGGAGAGCACCTATAACCCAAAGGTATAATGTTGAAACAAAGGTGGTAATGAAGTCATCCCGTCCCATGATGTCAGACTGTCTTGTTTGATTGGTATTATATGTTTTTTGTAGTTGTCATTATTTTGGTTTGTGGTTGTGTTATGTCGTATTTTATTAATGTTGGTATTTTATAAGCTATGATTTATTTTATTTAAATGATGGAAATGATTGTTTATTTTAATGTTAGATTAAATTGTATTTAAATTTTTAAATGTTTTATTTATTTTTAAAAGTCATGAGTTTATTAAATAATAATTAAAATATTAAATTGTGTTTTATTATTATAATTAATTATCTTGTCGAGGATAATTGTTAGAATAAATTATTTAAATTAATTAGATAATGTGTTGTGCAAGTAAAGTTGTAAAAACAAAAATTAAAACAAAAAAATAAATAAAAGAATGGAAAAAGTTGTGAGAACGAATTAGAATGTAGATCTGATTGAAAAGCTTGCTTTTAAAGAATTAATTACTTTTATTCTGGATTTTTGGTGAGCTTTTGGAAGAAATTGGAATATCTTTTATTTAATTGAAATTTTTGTAAGTTTTTCACACATAGAGAGGGGATTATTGAGATAGAAGCTGCACAAGTGAATAGTTATGTATTGTTGAAATCTTCTGTAGTTTTGAGGAAAAAAAATATTTACATTCTTTGTTTGAAAAATCTTGGAGAGAGTCTTCAGAATAAAGTATGAGATTCAAATTCGAGTTCGGTGTTCTTGGAGAGGAGACTTCAAAGAAGGAACGAGAAGCTCTGCATAGAGGCCATCGGATTCAAGCAGACATCATCAGTTTTCTCAACTAACCGCAGGACACCAGGTTCCACTTGTTTTTCCTTTGTTTTCTCCTCCATTTTTCTGTTTCAGAGAAAAATAGAATTAATTAAAAATAATTTGTGTGAGAAAAGAAAACTTTTCTTTGAATGGAAAATTAATGAAAAGAGATTAGACTAGTTTTCTGAAAAGTTAATGGATTGATTTCAATTTGTCAAATCAAAAACCTACATCTTCTTAAATGTTCAATTTGTCTATAATGAGATTTTGAGAAAATTGATTCCTCTTTGAAAATAATGAATTTGAATTTTTTCTGAGAATATATTTATTTATGAATGTTTTTATTTATCCCGCTGTATTTTTACTCTATTATATATATATATATATATATATATATATATATATATATATATATATATATTTTATGTCATGCTGGTATTTGTCTGTGCATCAGCCGTACTGTTCATATAGAAGAAGGAATTTAATTTTCGAAATTCTAATTGTTTGTTTTGTTTTTAAAAAAAAAAAATTAAACAAATTTTAAATGAAATTGATTTTTTTTTTGGTTCATTTAATTATATTGTATTGGGGTTTGGGGAGGGGACGGCAGGCCGTACCCACCCCGCCCCCTTGTGGCAAGGACTGCCACGACAGTCCTTACGGATTGCTATGCGCAGCTGTCTGTAGGACTACTACGTACAACAGCCCATGGGGACTGCTGCGTACAACAGCCCATGGGGACTGCTCGAAAGTCCCCACTAGACTCCCTATGTTTTGATTATAGGTTTTCATTTTTTTTTTATATATATATTATTTACATATATATATATATATATATTTATTATTTTATTTTATTTTATTTTTATTTTTTATATTATGTTTTTTATAAGAAAAAAAGAAATGTAATTTTCTTTTTTGAAATGAAATATTAAATTTTTTTTATTAAAATAAAATTTAATGTATTACTATATATGGGATGTTCTTTGTTTTTAAGAATTAAATATTTAGATGTAGAATTATGGTTTAATTATGGGCAAACAAGTTACATAAATTTTATTGAGCATATTGTGTTTCTTTATATCAATTGAAATTGAAATGTTTTATGCAATTGAGTAAATCATTTTTTTTAAGCTTTGAAATCATGTGAACTTGCTATCATTTTCCATTTAATTGTTGTAAACTCTACTCTTGGATGTGGGAACCTGGTTGTAATTTGTGAAACCTCGTTGCAGAGGCATGTTTAATTTTGAATGTTATCCTTGTCTTGATCACACTTTTGGAGTTGAAACTTATTGGTTTTATGATGCAAGGGTTGTACGGGTTGTTGAATTTTGTTATGAATTATCACGAGATGAGTTATGCCTCACAGGGCTTGGTTTTGAGTTATGTGCCTTATCTGTTGAGTTCAACCCTTGCCAGGATTTGTTTTATGTTAGGGGTCTTAGGGAGAGTGGATTTTCGTGGGGACCGACACCTCAGTTGGAGGAAGGGCCGGGAGATCCCATGAGAGCTATGCGATAACACTCTCCACTAGACAACCGTTTGCTTTGTTGCTTATTGCCTCTGGAAATGTGTTTTGGGAGTGGTATGCTTAATGTGTTTTAGATTCTTTTGAGAATGATTTATGAATGTTCTTTGGACTTGTTTAATTGCCATTGCTTTGATTAATTGTGGTGAGTTTCTTATCTTTATCTTATTTCTTGACTCGTGAATGTTGTGGTCTATGTCATTGTAACCTTGAGTTGTAATTGTATTCGTACTATGTTGTTCATGGAGTTGGTTTGACAATCATGGTCGAGTTAACTTCCTTGTCACCTTTGAGAACGGGGGGTGAGTTATTCATAATTCACATGGTTGGGTGGAACGTGCTCCGCACCCGTTGGGTTCCCCATCAACAGTCTATCTTCTTAGCATTTCTGCAGTTGGTGTTGCACCAGTGTTCCTTTGTAATTCATATTTCATCTTATTTATATTATCCCACACGTTTGGGAAATTTTATGTAATTATTAATCAAGAGCTTGTAATGTAATATTAAAATGATGATGTGATAGTTAGGGACTTTTGTAACATTATTCTGAGATATTTTGTATAATCATGTAGTGACACTTTCACTCTTGGTTTATCGATGTATTCTTATTCATGGTTTATAATATTAATAGTTATGTTATTTATCATTATCTTTTACTTTTGTTATTAGTTGTTTTGCGAAGTAACCTCACATGCCCCAGAGAATGTAACATTAAGTTATTAATGTGTAATGTAAATGTAATTAATGTACAAATGCATGTTTACTTTGTGTATTATTTAAAAAAATAATTGTTTGCAATGTTTGTTCTCTAGGGTTTGCACGGCGGGTGTTACAGAGTAAAAGGGTTTAGGGTTTCAGGGTTAAGGGTAGAGGGAGAAAGGAGAGGGGGTAGGAGTGTGTGACTTGAGAGAGAGAGGGGGGGAGTGGAGAGAGATGAAGGGTAGGGTTTAAGGGTTAAGGGTAGAGGAGAGAGAGGAAGAGTGGGTAGGAGGGAGAGACTTCAAGAGAGAGGGGGAGGGGAGAAAGATAGGGGTAGGGGGCACAAGGGTTTAGGGTTATAGGGTTAAGGTTTAAGGGTTAGGTTTATTTTTATTTGCATTGATTTATGGTTTATATATGTTGAACAATAATTTTATAATTAGATAATACTTAATTTTAAAATTTATATAGTTTCCCATGGAACAATTCGAATGGGAACAAATTATATAAGTTGTATATATAAGTGTATATAAGATTCTTGAACTTAAGAATTCCATGAAACAAATATAAGTTGTATATAATTGTAATTTAGGAAAAATGATTTTAAAACTTCACTACATTTCAAATAAGGATTGAAAGCATATATGTGGGTTTACATGCATCAAAAAAAGTTAGAGATGATGCTATCAAAGATTCTTGAACATAAGAATTTTCCATGGAACAAATATGTACATATAATTGTAATTTAGGAAAAATGATTTAAAAAAAAATCACTACGTTTCAAATAAGGATTGAAAGCATATATATGGATTTACATGCAACCAAAAAAATTGAGAGATGATGCTATCAAAGATTCTTGAACTTAAGAATTTTCATGGAACAAATATGTACATATAATTGTAATTTACACAAAATGATTTACAACTATGTACAAGTTACTATAAGTTCTCATTTGAACATGTATAGGGTTACAAGTGAACTTGAAAACCATGGATATAATCTAAGTCAAAGATTCTAGTTCAACCTGCTCTTCAATAACATGTAGAATTTTGTTATGATCATCACTATCTAGTCTCCATTTTCTTCTACCATGTGCATGTGGAACTGCATGAAGATGTAGAGTGGTAGCAATTATTAAGTGACTATATTGATATACCTTGTTATTAGGTTGATAGTCAACAAATTGAATCCCATGCTGAACAACTTTGACTTGTTTTAGATATGTCCCTTGCACTACATCAAAACCTGCATGGTAAACATGAAACTAAGGTAAGACATATGAATGTGTGCAACATTTTTGTGCTCAAGGTTTGTACAATATATATTTAATGTTTATAATGTAATTTTCACATGTGAATACAATGTATATAAAATTTTAAATTGAAACTCACCTGTGGGAAATGACATTCCATCACTTGTTTTAGGTTATGTTAGCTTATTCCTCTCTTCTATGCAACATAATAAATAATAGCTAACAACTTCGATGTTTCCATGCTCTATTATGACTACAAAAACATCTCCCATACACCAAATTTACAACTAGTGGCACCGTATCCCATTTACCAACATATCCAAGTTCTTGATTGTTGCATGCATAATCAGAGTTTCCCTTAATGCACTCAGTGCAAAAAGAAGAGTAATCCCTTGTGTCTAATATCCATCCATGGTGACTATTTGAAATCCTAACACAATGCAAACATCTTGTTTTTTCTACCCTCTTGCATCCATGCATCAATATTCTATCCACACCTAGATACATATGTACAAAAAAAAACTTATGTGAAAAAATATGTATATTTATATATTTTTAATTTAAATAAATTCAAATTTTTGATTTAATGTAATTTATACATACCCGATATCTCCCAAAACACTCTATGTGTAATGTGTCAGTTTGTTCTTGAAGATGTGCCGACCACATTTGATGCAAAGTGTTTCTTGCACCATTCAACAACATCATGTGCATTGTCTATACAATCTTCTAGATAACTCATTTGATGCTTTCTTAAAGCTTGTTTGATGCAAGCTTCTGGTCCATCATGCTCACCCTTTCCATGCCCACTCTAAAAAAAACTCCAAACATGTGGTATTTTGTAGATTTTATGATATCTACAAAGTGCATAGAATGGCCATGAAGATTTGAATTGTGCCGCACATCCATCTAACGATACAAAATGATTTTCAAATTTTACACCCCTTCTTCTCAAATTCTCAAAAAATATTGTAAAGCAATGTTGGACAAAAAGTGTGTCATGCTCTTTATCATCACTAATAAAAAAGTGATTCTTTCTTAATGGCTCGTTCTTCATATGTACTCTCAACACCATCCAATTGTGATTGTGCATGTTGATAGTTCACACATGAACCATAATAGTGATTTGCTTTGAAAAGTAATACTCTAATTGAATCTCCTTTTCATGTACAAAGGAGTAATTTTCTGCAAATTCAACTATTGATAGAACTGTTCCATGTGGGAAAGTATCTCTCAATGTTTGGAATTGTTGTGCTTGCCACTTAGCAAAAAGGTAATGTTGTATGTATGGTCATATAATTTTTTTAAAATCTTCCATAAATTTTCCAATGGGAATCTCCTCTTCTACATAGTTCAACCTTGTGGATTCTTTCCCAAAATTTGTTTGCAACTTTACATACTTGTACCTGTGTCAGTAAAATATGTGAATAACTAATAAACCACACAATCAATGAAACATTACATCAAAGAGAATCCAAATAACAATCTATGAGAAATTGAAACAAATAAAATCTCTAAAAATAGTACTTACCTCTTGCAATTTACTATCTTTGTTAGGTCAATATCCTCAATTCTTGAAGGAAATTTAGCCAAATTTCCACATCTCAAAATTCCTTTTTATGTAATTTATTTGAGGTCCATTTTCATGATCACATAATATAGACTTTATGAACAAACTTGCCTATTTAGGAGGTCCATTTTGAAACCCACATCTTTCTTCTCTCATCTTTCAAAACACTTGATAGTAGAGATCAAATTCAATATGATAATGACAACAAGTTTCAAAAAATTGTTTATCTTCACATAATATGGCTTTAACCTTTGAAACATTGTTTGCCCAATCTTTATATGAGGATATGCATTACAAAAGTTCATATACATCTCAAATTGTGTTATGTCTAGCCAATGTTTGATATGATTTTCATAAATACTAGGTCCAATCATGTGTCTCATAACATCTCTAGTATTTGATGATGGACGAGTCTAATCATGCCAAAAACTTGAGACCAAGTTCCTAACAACATCTTCAATCTTGTCAGAATGGGGAGCTCTACACATAATTTCCCAATTGCCTTCTAAACTCTCATCCAAAAACTTTCTCGTTTTCTCATATTTTATCAATGTGGTTCTACTATAACCAATTTCAGTTGAAAGTGTAGAAATTTTTCTTTTTCCTACTATATCTTGATGTACAATAGATGTCAACATCACCCTTCTTGTAGTGGCCTTATCCATTGATCGAGATCCTTTCCCAATGGATTCTAAACCCTTTTTAACATTTTGAACAATTTCCTTTTGTAATCCTGTAACGCCCCGCCAAGGATTCCATTAAAACAAAGCGTAAAGAACAAATTAACCGAATAATTTTTTTTTTAAAAGTCATTCAATTACCCATACGTTCTAAGGATTCCAACATGACGTTACTTAATAATTTACAATAAGATCACCTCGTCATAATATCAAAATCATAAAACATAATAACATATCACAATCCTGAATGATCTAATTTCATAAGCTTTATAAAGTCAAGTTACATAACCAAATTACATCAACTGAGATTATAATAAATCTTGAATCACTATAATGTTCTTACATAAGTTCTCTTATAGTCAACAAGAGAATATACAATTAAATGACGTATATATATCATGTTGTCAACATCATTTATGAGTACGCTCAATGTCCAACATCACAAACACTGAAGGATCAAGAACTTGCTTCGTGAACAAAGTTTTCCAAGTAAAACAATATTTGTAAGAGGACCCAATGAAGTAAATAGCACGGTTTCCTCCCAACCACATGGAACCCAAAGGTCCACTCCCTCTGTGCTAGGAGATAATGACAATTCCACAAACAGTCAAACAGACAACAAAGAATTTATATTACATTACATGGTTTGCAATATTTAACGACAAGACAGTATCTTAACCACATGATCACAAATAAACACTTAGAGGCAACAACAGTAACACATGTGACACTCCATAAGAGACCACAAACATGTTTCAGGACAAAGTGTCATCACATAGTTGTTCTAGGTTACCTTGGGAAATCTTCCTAGACTACCGGCCCTCATCTAGAGTTACCTTAGCAGTCTCTACCAATTCCTGGCCCCTAGAAAATCTTATGTGGAGTTGAATTACCTTTTAGGGAGACAAGGTATATGACCAAGCCATTCTAGGCCTTCTCAACCTACCCTTAATCTATACAAGAATTAAGGCACTAGGTGAGGCATTGCGTTAATCTTTATTATTTAATAATCCCCAAGTTTATATATTAAAGTTTTCACTGAATTACAAGAAACCCGTGATAGGTTACCCTGGCAACCACTTAGGGTTTTGGCCCCTATTGCAAGCCACTCTTCCTTATAACATGACTTCATAATAATTAGAAAGGAAATCCCTCATGCACATTAGAGAAAACCATGAACGTTCACATTTCAATCATGACATAGACCATAATAACTCAAAGGTAACATCAACTCTTGCAAGGCTAAGTCCAAAGAAAATCATTGTACTTAAGCATCAAAGTACAAACGTGACCAACTTACATTAGAAGTTTACTTTCCTAGCCTCTGGAAGATTAAAGAATTCATAACATAAAAGTAAACTCATACGTTAATACCAACACTTTATTACCCATCAAATGCTAGATCATTAAGAATTCATAGAATAAAGGTCAAAGAAGATAACCCATCGACACAATTAAATTTCTTACATCTTTTCTATATAACTATAATGAGCATTTATCATTTAAAAGAACTGTATAGTCGTTCTTATAAATAAAGAAAAAATTAACTTAAATAGAAATATTCAAATTCCATTTAAGTACATATACTACATATAAATGTTTATTTGTTTAAAAGGAAACTAAATCTAAATTCATCATTCCATTTAAACTAAATAAACTAAAATTGTTTAAAAATGTACTAAAGAATACCCCTTTATAAATAAACTTTTTCACCATATTTAAAGCAAATAATTTAAAATCAATGTTTTCCAATTCAAATATAGACATAGGCAGATATACACATCTACATCTTGGATTTATAATATTAAAGATTTTGACAAATATCACTTAGACTAATTATGCCAACCGTTAGTCGGTTGCCTTGCATGTATGAAAATAGAAATTGATTTACTCATGCTAAAGTTTCTGAATATTAAAATAGAATTCCAGATAAGGTTAAGGAGAAGAATTCACGCCATACATGAAAGATATCTTTTAGCATGCAATTACCTTCTAATATAATATGTGCATCATGCAGTTTTACAACTTAAGTTATCGACAACTCAATACACACTTTACTCTAAAAAATTTAATGCTCTGGTTGCATGCGTATATAAAGAGTTAACTTGTATGGATGACATATTTATAAAGAATAAATTTCCAATAATTATGAATGCATGATGCCTATCTAAGAGTTAGAATTTACTAGCTATCCAACTATGAGTTTCCTCCATTGTATCAGACATAGTAACACTGAGTGAACAAAATAAAAAATGAATCTTTTAATGCATATAACTGAAGTATATGCGCATGCCAAGGGATGCTAAGATGTAACAATATAGAAGGATACTATTCATAAACTTAAGAATGAGATTCATTAAAATATCACAAGCACTTATAAACTCGGCCTTATAACTCATAGTTTTGGTATCAAAATTATCCATTATATGTCAGAAGAACACGTAGATACCTTAGATCATCTGTCCACACAAAAGGAATATATTATGCAAAAGAATGATTTGAATTAACTAGAAACTTCAATTTGATCATAGAGGAAACCTATAAGGAGCAGTGTCGACAATACCAAGCAGATTGCAATATATGATTAGATAATCAATACAATGGCTGAGTGTCTAAAAAGACCAGCATCAAAATTCCAAACAAGAATTACGTAGGCAAGGAAATGATGGAATTAAGAAATTACAGAGAGGAATTAACTCAATATTAGCTCTCAAACCCAACAAAGGGTAAGGTGCACAAGGGATAACACTTGTTTTAAAGTAAAGATTTTGTATAGTGTGTGTAGTTATTAGGAATATAAAAAAAAGAGAATTGAATAACTCCAAGGCAGTTGATCAAACTGAAAAATCAAATATTTTGCTAAAAGAGCAGGGTTGACAACTTCGTCAAAGTTTTACTAAGAAAGGAATGAGGAAGCTACAATTATCATGGAAGTGAATTGTTCTGAGAGATGGAAACCATTCTATTACAACCATACAAGAATTGACTAGCCTAAATAGGCATATGGAAATCATAGAGATTATTTAAACCATGACAATACTTTAGTTTCAAATGCTGCAGTGGAAGTAATAACAAGGAAACACTTAAATATTTAAACATCCTATTTTTCTCAAGTGCGGCAATAGAGACTAGTTGATAATAGTATGAGAGAGATTAATTAAACTTCTACAACATTCTATTTTTAAAGGCTACAGATGTGACTAGTTGCCAAAGGAATTATATATGGTATAATAAACCTCAACAAACTTCTATGGTCAAGCGCTACAAATGGGATTGGCGCCAAAAGCTACAGGGAGGTTATTTAAATCTTACCTTATTCAAGTGTTGTCGTTGCATAAGAAATCATACACAGTTTAAATATAGAGAATATTGGTGATACTAAATGAAGTGATCTGAAAACACAGGCTTGAACTATAATAATATTTCAGACAAAGGCAAATGATAGGTATAAAATTGAATTCCATAGCCTTTCCAACTTTTCCCAGGCCGATTTCAAGCAGAATTTCTTTTGTTTCCAACTATATCTAGTTTCTAATATCTTTCTGGAGATTTCAATGGTGGCTCAACACCAACAAGAAAGAACAAACACAAGTTTAAAGGGAGCTATAGTTGTATTCAACTATCTCATGTTCGCTATTTGTTTCACATCCAAAGGGATAGCAAATATAAACCCCCAGGCATAATTAAGGAGATTATTTAAAACTGTAAAGAATTATAATCTCCAGTGCTGCAACTATGATAATAGAAATCAAGTAAGTGTTTTAAATCTATCCACTCTACCATGTTCAAGCGTTGCTACTGTAATAGGTTGCATATGAGACCAGGGAAAAATTAAATCTATTCTTCCCAGGCTGCGAACAGAGTTAGGAAGGTTATACAAATGCCATCACCCTTCTTTACTCAAGTGTGGTAGCCCTAACGGGTTACTATTTGTATCAAGAAAATTATTTGTAGCTATACACCCTGTCTTGTTCAAATGCTACACCTGTGACAGACTGAGAAAGGAATCTGGGAAATTATTTAAATCTAAAACAAATTGATTCAGTTTCTTGAAAATTTCTTTAGATTTTGCTACGTTTTCTTCTAGATCTCACATCTCAATCTAATTTATTTTCATGTTGTTTGTGTAGAATATGCAGCAAATAAATTCTACATATATAGAACAATCAAGTACCATAGACGACATTCAAAAGATTCTATTCGAGTATATACGAATAAAAGAAGAAAACCTAAATTTTTAACCAACTTGAATATTGCAACCTTCAGATCCGATCCACAGCCAAAACCCAATAATACACTAGCAAACAAAATCTGAGATGAAAACTTTTCCAGAACCACTACCGTGCAAAAATTTCCTAAAAACTGCTACCGTGAAAATTCTTCCAAAACATTGTTGTGAATGAAATTGCAACCCCTAAAATATTTTTAATGCAATTGATTACCTCAAGTTACAAAACTTAACTGGTTGTATTCATGCATTCAAAAATTTCTCAATCAGTTATAATCATTAAATATCTAAGATATTTTCCCTCATGTTTTCAGATATTTTTAACTTGTTGAAAACAACTCTTTTAAAATATCAAATTTTCACAAGAATCTAGTTTGCACAATTAATTCAACAATTATAAATAAATAATTACCTTTCCACAAGATTAACATTCACCTTTAAATAATTACTTGTTTAATTTATTTTTAATAAATCAAACCTTACTCATAAATATTTAGTCTAATATTTATACAAATGTACATTTAATCAAATATATTAACAAATAAGCCATTTAACTAAATTAAACAATAATTAATTTCCAAATAAAATAACACAAACAAAATTGACATGACAAGACAAAACAACAAACGACAATGGGTGACAATTGGATACTTGTTTAATGAAGAACAATGGTTAAACAAGGACTTGACACTATCTCTGAATCAACATAATTTTATTGGATTAGGGTACGCTTAGACCTGACAAGCAGGTGGAGCTGATACTCGATACCTGTATCTGCATAAAACATCACTTGTTAAACATATTATCATATATCAGAAAACACACCGTGAAGAAGAATCGCAATGCAACAGGGTACTCACAAGTGAGTAGTGCTACACTGTCTTCTTCACCAGGAATGACAAGCATCATTATATCATAAACATAAATCACATTATGATAACCACATTAAAACTCAGAAATAACATATCCATAACACACACGAGTCAATCATAATTCCTTTTATATGAACTTAACCAGATAATCTCAATATTGAATGAATCATCCATAGAGTTTAACAACGAACATAACATCAGTGTTGTAACTAGAAGCAATACAATATAGTATCCAAAATAGCTAAACGACTAGAAAATGAACAAAAAAAATCTGATACACATAGTACCAATTGGAGGGGTACTGCATCCTCCCCCCCTAGGATAAGGCTTACTCCTGGAAGCTGCAAGGTAGGTACAAAAAACATATCATAAAAAGTGTCAAGTACACAACACAAACATAATAAGTTTCAGTCTAACAAAACAACAAGAAAGAAAAGTACTACATCCCTCCTTCCACTAACAGACTACTCATTGTTAGATAGGGGACACTCCTTAGGGTCCTCATATGAGTCCATACTTTTCTTCATGGAAGTGGAAGGCCGTATACGAAGGCTTTCCTTCTCTTCCTTAGACAGAACAGGTGCGTTAGGTCCACACCCAAACAACCAATCCCGAATAGCGGATGGTTTCTTCACTTTAACTGGATGTCCTGATTCTTCAATATTTTTCCCTTTTTCCATTTTGACCTAATAGAGAGTTTGGGCCAAGGTCTCGTCATCAATTTTACAAGGTGGAGGTTCTGGTGTGGAGTTTTCTTTGATGACCACACCTTTCTGATCAACTCGAGGATCCTGCTGCTCTACATGCTCACTTCCATGAGAACTCTAGAAGGGAGTATTCTGGTGGTTAGCCCCATGGCCACCACCTCATCCTCAATCATGACATCTACCTCGACATCTAGGCATGGTCCTACACAACACCATGTAGAACAAGTCTTAGAGATAAGGCAAGAACAAAGAAAAGGGAAAGAACAATTCTCAAGAATCTAAGTACTATATCCATGACTAACATAAATATATATTCTTTACATACGCCCACCCTAAAGTTCCTTGAGTCTACTTCCTTGTATACTCTCACCAAGTTAGTTTTCTACATCCTTGGAGAGGAATCAAAATACGACACATGGCCGACATTGAAAACAATAAATAAAATAATTTAGCCATTAAAGTCATAAATAAACATTAAATGGAATTCAATTTTCAGCATTAAAGTAAGAAATGCGCGTAATGTCAACACTAAATCAAGTGTAACCACAAGGGTTACAAGTAAATAAGATCACAAAGTGTGGCTAAACCATCACAATCAAATATAAACAAGGTGTCGACCTTCACAATCAACATATAACCATCAATAATTATAAAGAAAATCTGCAATCTTCAAAATTGTATAGTACAACACTGCATGACTAGACACTAGCCACTTAACGAGGAAGGAGGAAACTTTTTAGACTATAATAGTAGTCTTCATGTGGTTCAAAGTGATCACTCATGGGTGAACCCACAATAGTGGTTTACAATTTTTTGGCCAAACTGGACACTGAAATAATTTTTTTTAACTAAATCTTCACTTTTGGGCACCTATAGCGGCTAAACCGTGAGGAATTTGAAGATGATGCAAACTAGAGTTTCGTGACATTTTTTCTATAGATTCTAAATATATTTTTTTCAAAATTTTTGGAATCATATTGCACTTTGTTTTCCATCTCCCTCGAAAACTAGTTTTTTTCAGAAAACAACAATTTTAAAAAGTGACGCTCACCATATAACGCATAAATTTTTTTCCATGAAGGATAAAATTCTAATTATTTTGAATTTAGATTCATAGCTCTGATATCTGGTGATTCCACTTGGTTAGATAGTTTTTTATTGAATATTTTTTCTTTAATCAAGTTTCAAATTCAAACCAATTATAATTTAGACATAGTGCAACCGTATAACGCGTAACTTTTCTTGTATCTAAATTCATTTTTTTTTTCTTTGTTGGATCAAGGAGTTCAATATTTGGTGCACTAATATTTTTAATTTTTTTTTTAATAATCTACTATTTTTCCATATGTGCAAACAAAGAGCTTGATTTTCTGGGTGAAAAACCTACATTCACGAGAAATAAAAAGTAAATATAATAATTGAATTAAATTTATTTAAAATTATACTTTTTGGGAAGCTTATAATAAGGAAGTTACATACTTGCAATTTTTTTTTTAAAAATGAATTCATTTGATCCCCCAAAAGGTGAATCAAAAGTGGTTTTTTATTAGCATTTTGATAGGTGTAAAGGAGACTCTGTTATAGGTATGGTTTAAAACTAGTAGGGTTCTATCCAACGGGGTTTGATTTAAGGTAGTTTGATCAAACCCTCGTCAATTGGAATTCTTTAAATGGAACCCTTTAAGGCCTAAATCATTATATTTTCCAAAAATATGCAATTTCAACAAAAATTAGTTCCTCCCAAAAATTGTAAACCAGCTTTGTGGGATCACCTTCACACATTTCAGTTACAAGATGCAAAAGACAACAGGATAGCATGAATTACAAAGTCTAACACCTAGGATTACGTAATGGGCTTACAAATATCCAGAGTACCTGGTGTTAGAACCATGTGCTCTGATACCATCTGTAACGCCCCACCAAGGATTCCATTAAAAAAAAGCATAAAGAACAAATTAACTGAATAGTTTTTTTTTAAAATTCATTCGATTACCCATACGTTCTAAGGATTCCAAGATGACGTTACTTAATCATTTACAATAATATCACCTTGTCATAATATCAAAATCATAAAACATAATAACATATCACGTTCCTGAATAATCCAATTTCATAAGCTTTATAAAGTCAAGTTACATAACCATATTACATCAACTGAGATTATAATAAATCTTGAATCACCATAATGTCCTTACATAAGTTCTCTTATAGTCAACAAGAGAATATACAATAAAATGAAGGATATAAATCATGTTGTCAGCATCGTTTACAAGTGTCCAACATCATGAACACCGAAGGATCAAGAACCTGCTCCATGAACAAAGTTTTCCAAGTAAAGAAATATTTGTAAGAGGACCCAATGAAGGAAATAGAAAAATTTCCTCCCGACTGCGTGGAACCCGAAGGTCCACTCCCTTCATGCTAGGAGATAATGACAGGTCCACAGATAGTCAAATAGACAGCAAAGAATTGATATTACATTACATGGTTTGCAACATTTAACAACAAGATAGTATCTTAACTACATGATCACAAATAAACTCTCAAAGGCAACAACAGTAACAAAGGTGACACTACATAAGAGACCACAAACATGTTTCAAGATAGAGTGTCATCACATAGTTGTTCTAGGTTACCCTAGTGAATCTTCCTAGACTACCGACCCTCATCTAGAGTTACCCTGACAGTCTCTACCAATTCCTAGCCCCTAGACAATCTTATGTGGAGTCAAATTACCTTTCAGGGAGACAAGGTATACGACCAAGCCATTCTAAACCTTCTCAACCTACCCTTAATCTATACAAGCATTAAGGCACTAGGTGAGGCATTGCGTTAATCTTTATTATTTAATAATCCCCAGGTTTATATATTAAAGTTTTCACTGAATTACAAGAAACCCTTGATAGGTTACCCTGGCAACCACTTAGGGTTCCGACCCCTATCGCAAGCCACTCTTCCTAATAACATGACTTCATAATAATTAGAAAGGAAATCCCTCATGCACATTAGAAAAAACCATGAACGTTCACATTTCAATCATGACATAGACCATAATAACTCAAAGGTAACATCAACTCATGCAAGGCTAAGTCCAATGAAAATCATTGTACTTAGACATCAAAGTACAAGCATGATCAACTTACATTAGAAGTTTACTTTCCTAGCCTCTAGAAGATTAAAGAATTTATAACACAAAAGTAAACTCATACGTTAATACCAACACTTTATTACCCATCAAATGCTAGATCATTAAGACTTCATAGAATAAAGGTCAAAGAAGATAACCCATTGACACAATTAAATGTCTTACATCTTTTCTATATAAATATAATGAGAATTTATCATTTAAAAGAACTGTATAGTCGATCTTATAAATAAAGAAAAACTTAACATAAATAGAAATATTCAAATTCCGTTTAAGCATATATACTACATATAAATTTTTATTTTTTTAAAAGGAAACTATATCTAAATTCATCATTCCATTTAAACTAAATAAACTAAAATTGTTTAAAAATGTACTAAAGAACACCTCGTTATAAATAAAACTTTTCACTATATTTAAATCAAATAATTTAAAATCAATGTTTTCCAATTCACCTATAGACATAGGAAGATATACACATCTACATCTTAGATTTATAATATTAAAGCTTTTGACAAATATCACTTAGACTAATTATACCAACCGTTAGTCCACTGCCTTGCATGTATGAAAATAGAAATTGATTTACTCATGCTAAAGATTCTAAATATTAAAATAGAATTCCACATAAGGTTAAGGAGAAGAATTTGCACCATACATGAAAGATATCTTTTAGCATGCAATTACGTTCTAAGATAATATGCCTACCATGCAATTTTACAACTTAAGTTATCGACAGCTCAATAGACACTTTACTATAAAAAAATTAATGCTCTGGTTGCATGCATATATAAAGAGTTAACTTGTATGGATGACATATTTATAAAGAATAAATTTCCAATAATTATGAATGCATGATGCCTATCTTAGAGTTACAATTTACTCATTGTCCAACTATGAGTTTCCTCCATTGTATCATACATAGTAACACTGAGTGAATGAAATAAAATAAGGAATCTTTTAATACATATAACTGAAGTATATGTGCATGCTAAGGGACGCTAAGATGTAACAATACAAAAGGGGGTATGTGCAGGATCATGATGGGCCAAAAACTGGCAATATGATGGGTATGTGGTTGATGAATTTTTTTTACCAAAATTAATAAAACGAAAAGGGTTTTTAGAGGAAATTCTCATTTCCACCAGAATAAATTATTCTTTACTTTGAATTTAATAGGTAATTATTATTCATTTTCTATTAGAATTACAACTAAAGTCCTGATTGATAGGCTTATTGAAAAACATCTATAGCTTTCAAATGGTATCACATTTTTCATATCCAAAACATGTGTCACATTCTATGCTTCACATACTATAGGATTAAAAAAGAAAAATGAATTTCATGAAGTTTTGACCAAGTTAAGGTGGTCAAACATACAAGTTTTTATATTTTTAAAAGTTGTATTAAAAAATCATAATTAATTATTTACTTGGAAAAAAATTACAAAAAATATGTATCACATTGGGACATTATATCGCTCATATTATAAAAAATATTATATCATTTTATTGTGGTAGGGTGGTCAATGACACCTATTCTTATTTTTTCCCTCTGAAATTTATGCTACTCATCGCATTGAAATTTCAAATTTCCACCAAATAGATTGCAAAAACCTAGTAGTTTAGAAACTACATTCAATTTTCTACAGATTCTATTGTTACATATTTTTGAAATAATATAGATAACTTATTCAAATTTTTACGTTAAGTTGCCTAACTCTGATTTTTCTGAATTTTTTGCCACTTAAGGGCCTATTTTTTCCATGATAATCTTGCACATACCCAAGGATACTATTCATAAAATTAAGAATGCGATTCATTAAAATATCACAAGCACTTATAAACTAGGCCTTAGAACTCACAATTTTGGCATCGTAATTATCCATTACATGTGAAAAGAACACGTAGATACCTTAGATCATCTATCCACACAAAAGGAATATATTATGCAAAAGAATGATTTGAATTAACTAGAGACTTCGATTTGATCATAGAGGACACCTATAAGGAGAAGCACCGACAATACCAAACATATTGCAATATATGATTAGATAATCAATACAATGGCTGAGCGTCTAAAAAGACCAACGTCAAAATTCCAAACAGGAATTACGTAGGCAAGGAAATGATAGAATTAAGAAATTACAGAGTGGAATTAACTCAATATTAGCTCTCAAACCCAACAAAGGAAAAGACAAAAAGGGATCAAGCTTGTTGAAAAGTAAAGATTTTGTGTAATGTGTGCAATTATTAGCAATATAAATAAAAGATAATTGAATAACTCTAAGGCAGTCGATCAAATTGAAAATCATATATTTTGCTAAAAGAGTAGGGTTGACAACTTTGTCAAAGTTTTACTAAGAAAGGAATGAGGAAGCTACATTTATCATGAAAGTGAATTGTTCTGAGAGATGGAAACCATTCTATTACTGCCATACAAGAATTTATTGGCCCAAATAGGCGTATGGAAATTAGAGAGATTATTTAAACCATGACAATACTTTAGTTTCAAATGCTACAGCGACAGTAATAACAAGGAAACACTTAAATATTTAAACATCCTATTTTTCTCAAGTGCAGCAACAAAGACTAGTTGACAATGGTATGAGAGAGATTACTTAAACCTCTACAACATTCTACTTTCAAAGGTTGCAGACGTGACTAGTTGCCAAAGGAATTATATATGATATAATAAACCTCAAAAAACTTCTATGGTCAAGCACTGCAACTAGGATAGGCACCAAAAGCTACAGTGAGGTTATTTAAATCTTACCTTATTCAAGTGTTGTCGTTAAATAAGGAATCATACACAGTTTAAATATGGAGAATATTGGTGATACTAAATAAAGCGATCTGAAAACACAGGCTTGAACTATAATAATATTTTAGACAAAGGAAAATGATAGGAATAAAATCGAATTCCACAACCTTTCCAACTTTTCCCAGGCCGAATTCAAGCAGAATTTCTTTTGTTTCCAACTATATCTAGTTTCTAATATCTTTATGGAGATTTCAATGGCAGCTCAACACCAATAAGAAAGAAAAAACACAAGTTTAAAGGGCTCTATAGTTGTATTCAACTATCTCATGTTTGCTATTTGATTCACATCCAAAGGGATAGCAAATATAAACCCCCAGGTAGAATTAAGGAGATTATTTAAAACTCTAAAGCATTCTAATCTCCAGTGCTGCAACTATGATAATAGAAATTAGGTAAGTGTTTTAAATCTATCCACTCTACCATGTTCAAGCGTTGCTACTGTAATAGGTTGCATATGAGACTAGGGAAAAATTAAATCTATTCTTCCCAAGCTGTGAATAGAGTTAGGAAGGTTATATAAATGCCAGCGCCCTTCTTTGCTCAAGTGTGGCAGCTATAATAGGTTACTATTTGTATCAAGAAGATTATCTATAACTATACACCTTGTGTTGTTCAAATGCTACGCCTGTGACAGACTAAGAAAGGAATCTGGGAAATTATTTAAATCTAAAACAAATTGATTCAGTTTCTTTAAAATTTCCTTAGATTTTGCTACGTTTTCTTCTAGATCTCACATCTCAATCTAATTTATTTTCATGTTGTTTGTGCAGAATATGCAGCAAATAAATTCTACATATATAGAGCAATCAAGTACCATAGATGACATTCAAAATATTCTATTCGAGTATATACGAATAAAAGAATAAAACCTAAATTTTTAACCAACTTGAATATTGCAACCTTCAGATCCGATCCGTAGCCAAAACCCAATAATACACTAGCAAACAAAATCTGAGATGAAAAAATTTCCAGAACCATTGCCGTGCAAAAATTTCCTAAAAACTGTTGCCGTGAAAATTCTTCCAAAACATTATCGTGAATGAAATTGCAACCCCTAAAATATTTTTAATGCAATTAATTACCTCAAGTTACAAAACTTAACTAATTGTAGTCATGCATTCAGAAATTGCTCAATCAGTTATAATCATTAAATATCTAAGATATTTTCCCTCAAGTCATGTTTTCAGATATTTTTAACTTGTTGAAAACAACTCTTTTGAAATATTAAATTTTCACAAGAGTCGAGTTTTCACAATTAATTCAACAATTATAAATAAATAATTACCTTTCCACAAGATTAACATTCACCTTTAAATAATTACTTGTTTAATTTATTTTTAATAAATCAAACCTTACTCATAAATATTTAATCTAATATTTAAAATTTTTTACATTTAATCAAATATATTAACAAATAATCCATTTAACTAAATTAAACAATAATTAATTTCCAAATAAAATAACAAAATTGACACGACAAGACAAAACAACAAACGACGATAGGAAACAATTGGATACTCGTTCAATGAAGAACGGTGGTTAAACAAGGACCTGACACTATCTCCAAATCAACATAATTTTATTGGATTAGGGTACGCTTAGACCTGACAAGCAGGTGGAGCCGATACTCGGTACCTGTATCTGCATAAAACATCACTTGTTAAACATACTATCATATATCAGAAAACACACCGTGAAGAAGAATCACAGAGCAATAGGGTACTCACAAGTGAGTAGTGCTACACTATCTTCTTCATGAGGACTGACAAGCATCATTATATCATAAACATAAATCACATTATGATAACCACATTAAAACTCAGAAACAACATATCCGTAACACACACGCGTCAATCATAATGCCTTCATACGAACTTAACTAGATAATCTCGATATTCAATGAATCATCCACAAAGTTTAACAACTAAGATAACATCAGTGTCGTAACTAGAAGCAATACAATATAGTATCTAAAATAGCTAAACAACTAGAAAACAAACATAAACAATCTGATACACATAGTAGCAACTAGAGGGGTACTACAAATCCCATGTGTTTCTTCTTATTTGATGTCGAATGTACACCCAACAATTGTAATGACTCTTTGAGCTCATCACAAAATTAATACTTAACATTATAAATTAATACTTGGCTCATATTGTATACCCACCTCCCAATGGTCTTGGAGTGGATGCATTTAGATGGAGAAGGATTTCAAAAGGCTCATGGTACTTGTGGACCCCTCAAAGGCATGATATATAACACATGAACTTTATTTATGAAATTTGGTCTTTAGTTGTTGGCTTCTAGTATGAATGTTATCTATAAGGTGGAATTTTAAGTTGAGACTCTCAATCTTCCATTGTTGGTTTCTAGTGTGATTATACAATATGCTCGCCAAATTGTATTAATTTCTAATGTTAATTATTCAAAGAAGGTTTTGTTTCATAAGAAGAGACCTATGTTGACATATTCCAAGGCATGTTATTATCCACAATGCATGACACTTCTTCACGTCTCTACCAAGTTCTAAACAGATACAGATCTTCCATTTCCATGGAGGAGATTGATGATTTAAAAAGAAAATATCATGCCATTTCTTTCTTGAGAAGTCATGTTTGCATTCATGATTTGCAACTTCCATCTTCATCCAAAAAGAAATTATGTTATCTTTATGTGACTGATATTAACAAATCAAAACATTCATTTGAGCTTGATTGCCAACACAAAGGTAAATGAGTGGAAACAAAAGAAAGCTCGGTTAATGGCTTTCAACATGTTGGTGGAAAATCTGCATCTTTTTGAAAGTGGCTTCCTAGCTTATCAGTCTTATGTTTAGTAAGGTTTTGTAATCTCCACTGTGTTATGTATTTGGGTCACGGTTATATCTAGTATGATGTCTTATTTTGGGTATTTTGGGTGCATAAGAGAATGTGCATATGTACTGATGTATTCAACCAATGTGCTTTTGTGTAATGCCCACCGTGCAAACCCCAAAGAACACACACACAAAGCAAATAATTTAAAAAAAAAAAAATTAAATTAAACATGTAATAACACTTAACCATAATCACATAGCACATTACAAAACATTAACACACTTAGTTCTCTGGGGCACGCGAGGTTACATCGCAGCAACAAAACGGAAATAAAAATAAAGATTACAACAATATCATTAACTTAATAATAACCATAAACAATGATACATCACATAACCATGTTGCGAGCATAATAAACATCGCACAATTACATCCATGATAAACCTCTTAATAGAGTTACAAAAGAGCCTAACTATTACATCATTGATATAGTATTACATTACAATTTTCTTTGACATATGAACTACATTGAATTTCCCAACATGGGAATTGATACAAGAATAATAAACATGAAGTACAATTGATCACTGGAACATCTGCACTGCGGAAAGCTGAGAAGACAAGATGCTGATGGGGAACCCAATGGGTGCGGAGCACGTTCCACCCAACCATGTGAATTACAAGTAACTCACCCCCCGTGCTCAGAGGTGACGAGGAAGTGAACCCGACCATGAATGTCAACCGACTCAACAACAACATGATACAAAACAAATACAACTCAAGTATGCAGTGCACAACCATCAACGTACTCAAATCACATAATAAGTAGGAACCAAGAAACTCATCGCAATAACATGAAGTACTATCAATTAACAATCATGAAACAAAGCCACAAGAATTCAAAGAAACATCATAACAAGATAACATCTAGAAGAACCGAACCAACACCCAAAATACATTTCCAAATAAATCATAACCAATATAAAGAACACGATTCCATAATAACTCTGAATCAACCATTCAACACACCATTCCAATAGGCAACAAGAACAAGTCAGACGGGTGTCAAGCGGGGAGGGTCATCACATAACTCTCATGGGATCCCCTAGCTCTTCCTCCAACTGAGGCACCGGCACACACCTATGGATTCCCTAGCCCTATAATCAGAACAACATAAAAATAACAATATCCAGAGGCAACAAGAAATAATAACAACAAGGATGTCTAGTGGAGAGTGTCATCGCATGGCTTCACATGGATTCTCCAGACAACCTATCACAAGGTGCCGCCTCCATCTCTACATGGATTCTCCAGACAACTAAGTTAAGGCGCCGCTTCCATCTATGGTTCTCCTGATAGCCTATCTCAAGGCGCCGCTCCATAGGGTTACTCATGAAGAGTCGTTAACCTTTCGTGATGACAAGGCAATGACCTTGCCAACCACGGCCTTCTCGGTCCCCTTTAGTCTGTGCTAGCACTAACAGGTGGATGAGGCTTCATCATTATCTTGTTAATGTTTTACTACCCATCCCCCTAAATTCTATTTTTAGGTTATCACTTGTTTAACTACTCTTACGTGGGTTCCCCTGGCACTTCCTCTTACCCGAGGCGCCGACGCCCACGAAGAGCCACTCTCCCTATGACCCTTAACATATCTCCAAACAGGCAAGGGTTGAACTAATATTAATAAAGCATAAAACAATCTAAACACACGAGGCATTAACCCTCTCGCGATTACTCAAATTCAAAAGTCTTACCAACCCGTTCAACCCTTCCAACATAAAACCAATAACGCTCAAAAGCATAGACAAGAGGAGAATAACACTCCAAATGACAAGTCTCTGGAACAAGGTTTTCACAATTTGACAACAGGGTTCCCACATTACAAGTGAAAATTTACAACCAAAAGAAAGGAAGACAATAAAAAAGACCGCATGAATTCATAGTTAAAGAGAATGACTCACTCGATTACATAACCAAAACCACAAATTAACTCAATTTCATAAACATTCATATTACATCCAGAGTGCTAAACTAATCCAATGTTTAATTATATTTTAAAATTAATCCCCATGACATAATAATTTCCACAATAACACATTAAAGCAAATACCAGTTTAAATAATTCGTTCAACCCATAAAATAAAATAATACCCGTTTATTTGCATATTAATACAAATTCATCCTAAAATATAACACAATAAAAAGAATTACATTATAAACTAACCAAAAATATTAAATATAATAATCATAATTTCATTTTAAATAAATTAAATTTCAATAATATCATAAATTCCAATTATAATATTTAAAAATGAAATCAAATCAAATTGATCACCTTGCTTATTAGGGAAGCAAGGTGATCAATTTGATTATAATCAGGAAATTGGTCATTTGTACGAGGACCTCAATGGTCTTTTTTATATTTTGTAAAATTTGTTACTCGGACTGCAATTGGGGGTTTGCTTGCTGGTTCTTTCCTACCAGTATGTCCAGTTGAACCAACTATATGTAAAATATTATATATAAATAAAAATATAAGTGGTCTCCCACTTTTGCTTAAAAAAAAAGTTCTTGTAAATGTTGACATCTTTTTCCTTGACACAGTTGCTATTTCTTAAAAGATTTCTTATGATTTTTCATAATGTTGGTCAATACTTTACTATAAATATTCTATATTCATGCTCTTAAATGTCATAAGAATATGTCATAAGAGGGTTTCATCTTATAAAGATATAATGATATTATATGCTCTTAGAACATCTTAGACACCTCCCTTGAAGCATTCAACAAATGACAAATAACTACCAACACAAAGTGAGATGCCTCATTTCCTAATATGAGGACAAAATAATAAATCAAAATATTAGGATGCAAGGTTGACCCACCTTTCCCAATACTTGGCTAAGTTTATCATCTATTGAGGAGTGGATCCCAACAACAACTGAGCTTAGTGCTTACTACTAATCCAAGGAATACCTATTCATTTTTTGTTTATTGTATGCCTAATGAATCCTCATCTCAAGTAAATTTGTGGGAATGGATTTTTATGCCATCCCTATGACTAAATGGCTACAAGGAGGTGAATATGATATGGTGGAAAAAAACAAGATACAAGTTGGCTTAGTTCTCATAAATTCTCTAAAAAATAATTGAATTCCTACATCCTAACTAGAAATACCATGAGGGGTTTAGATCCCATTTTAGACAAAAAATATTCTTATACTGATCACTAGTTCACTTGGACCAACTAAAGAGATGATGAACTAAGGAAAACTTAGTTGTATTGATAGATTAAAACTTAGTTATTTCTCTTTCCATTGTCCCCTCTCCACAAAACACCCTTATTCAAGTAGATTCTATTAAATCTATCTCACATATCACCTCCCAATTCTTTAAACTTTCAAACTTCTTATCTCATACCTAATAATCTATCCTTCAAGTCAACACTTCCCACCTCAATCAAATTGATCACCTTTCTTCCCTAATATCCCTTTTGTTGATGTTCCTAGACCTCATCAAAATGGTAAGTGGATACAATAGTGGAATGATATAATTAAATCTATTGCACTACCTTACTATGATCTTACAATAATAATATGGCTAGAGAAAGAGATCTAGAATGGAAAAAAAATATGGATCCAAATAGAAAAAAAAAAACTTGTTTTGGCTTTAGCACTTACTAATAAATTTTCTACAATGAGTTGTTGTTCTCAAGGAAATAAACTTGGAATATTTGAAATTAATTGTGGTAGAGGATTCAATTGGCAGAGCATTGGATGAAAGGATATAAGGGATACAAATTATTTTTTAGTTATCTCGAACATATTTACATTCTTAAGAGTGGATAATATCTATCGTTGATCAAGAGAGGTAGTTCCATGACAACTCTAATGATATTAAATTCATTTTCCTCCAGCATTACAAATAATTTTTAATTGATCTAGTTGAAGGAGATCCACTTCAAGATATAGTTGAGGAATTGATTGGCACTTGCATACCTAGAATAATTGGTCTCAAAAAATAGGCACATTTAGATAATTTATTCACCCTTGAGGAGGTTGATATTTGCTTGAAGGATTTGAATACTCAAAAAGTCTTCGAATAGATGGTTTAGCTACACAATTCCTTAAAACAATATGTCCATTCATCAAGGAGGACTCTATGAGGTATACAAAGTAGCTTTATCAAAGGGATCCGTCATTTAAATTCTATTAATCAAGGGTTGATAAATTAATTCCTAAAGGAAAAATATTTTTTTTAATTTGAGGGTGGATACTAATTACTCTTCTTAATACCTCCTACAAGATTGCGGCTAAATCCATAGCTAAAATAATTGAATAGATGACACAAGAAATTGTAAGACTAGAAAAAACTATATTTATATAAGAGGGAGATTTAAATTATAATACTTGAATCTTTTTAAGGTATCTCATTAGATTCTACTTACTCTAACTTAAATTTAAAAAACAACATTAAAATCCACAAAACAAATTTTAAAGACATAATAAATTATTACAATATTATTTAAAAATCTAATTGTAATGAATCAGAGGTTATAGTAATAAATATTCAAATTTTAAATCTATGAAAATATATATAACCAAATGATCCTTAGTTTTCATATATAGATGAGAATGTTATCATTATGGCTTTGAAATAATCTTTAGGCACCAATTCACCATTGTTAAAATGATCCTGGTTTATTCATTATTTTTTTATGATTATAATTTTTTCAATTTCTATTAAACCAAACTCAAAATAATGGTATAGATTACATTCTTGCTCCTATCATAATTAGAAGTTGTATAAATTGTTAAATTATATATATTTTAACATGAATTATATATTTTGAAGTTCAATTAAATGTTAACAACCATTAGATTAAATATATTTATCCCCAATTATTTTCAAATGATTTTATACTTTAATCTTTGTAGTCTTATTCTTTCTTTCATCGTTTCATTTAAAATTTGAACCATTTAAGGATGTTATGTTATAGATTAAAGTTGTCTTCCAATT
>VDFB02271358.1:599074951-599102007 GCA_007258455.2 Sequoia sempervirens
GGAGACATCCCAAAGACCTTCAAAGTCCGCCCAGCACTAGAATGCACGTCCAAAGAAGGCTAGAAGTCCGCCATGTGCTTGAAGCTCGTCCAAAAGAGTCACAAAGTCCGCCCTTAAAAAGTGGGACTTGGCTGAAGGTCAAATAAAGTCCGCCTAGACTTATAAAGTAGAGGAAAATTAAAATTTCATTAAGTGTTGATGCCTACCAAGAGGGAAATTTCGAAATATGCTAAATGTGAAAGCCTAAAAAGGTGGAAGGATAATTTTTGGCCAAACATTATATCATTTCCAAAGGATAAAACGATGAGAATAAGTGCTAAGACATCAAGGGAATTCGCCCTAGAAAAGAGGGACGTCCAAGATGCATATCCAAAGAGGAGGGATGTCCACCATGCACTTGGAAGAAGTTGGTAAAATAGCAAAGACATCCATGACGTCCGTCCAAGATGACAAGGAAGTCCGCCCAAGATGATAAGATGGCAAGATTTTTTTTGGCTAAGTGTCAAGGCCAAATCCAAAGAAAGTTCTAAAATTCGCCTAAGTATAGAGGCTAATGGATGAGAAATGAAGACGTTGGCTAGACATCCAGACATTTTTGAGAGGACAAATGCCAAGCTTGAAGGGACAAATGCTAAAGAATATCAGGATGTGGCAAGGAATGAAACGGAATATGCCTAACACGATGAGGGAAAAGAAAGGCAAAATTTGCCTAAGTATGGAAAATGCGAAGAAATTGTCAACTTTGGCTAAAGAAAAATGCACGAGGTAAAAGGAAAGGAAGGATCGTCCTTGACCAAAAGGATGAAGAATATGTCAGACGTCAGGAAAATTCAACCGGCAAAGACATTCGGACAACGATATTGCCTAGAAAAATTCGACCGAGCAAGGAAATATTTGACTTTGGCAGAGGAGAATAAGCTTAAAATCTTGCCTTGGCAAAGAAAAATGAGGATCTGGCAATGAAATTTTCGACGGAATGGCTTGAATTTTGGTTTGGCTAGACGAAATCAAGGACAAAATCGGAAAATACACTCTCAGCCAAGAAAAACGGAAGAACAATCGAGATAGCCATGGGTCCAAGACGAACGGGTTGGAATTAATTAAAATATTTTAATATTTTAATAATTAATTCTCAACTATTTGGAATTTAAAATACCTTGGACGGAATCAAATTTGCCAGACACGAATCAGAAGAAAATGAAGTATGCCAGGCAAAGATGAAATCCAGCGAGAAAAATTAAATTCATCACGAATTTAATTAAAAAAAATTTAACGTTTATTTAAAAATTCGAAAAATCAAAGATAAGCATTAAATGAAAAATCGAATTTTTGAAGATCAAGGAGATTTGTCCGGATAAGTTCGAGACTGAGCCTTGTCGGAAAATAAAAGGAAAGTTGCCTGTTTGGAAAATGAAAACAAATCGAGGATCAAGAAGAAAGATGGCAGTTGCTAAATCGAATTCAATCCTTCAGCATTATAATGAGTTTCAGCAACTCATTTTTCCACACACAGCTGAAGAGAAATTTGATCTTTCTCGAAATCGTCAGGCAATCAATTCATCAATAGGCAAAGTCGAATTGTCCAGAAGGAGAAACAGTGTTATGCTGAGGAATTTTTCGCGGGAAAAGAAAAAGAAAATTTTCAAAGCTGAATTCTTCTTGAAGAGGGGCGCACTTTTCAAAAAAATCAGATTTTTAAATCTGATTTACATTTGACGATCCTTCACTGAGGTTTGAGGATTGGTTAATTAAATTTGCTATCTTTTTATGCCCTTTCCTCTTGATGAAGTTCTGGCAAGAATTTTCAACTCCATCAAAGTCACTTTCAGCTTGCTTTTTCGCAATATTTTAATTATTTGAACAGCTGAAAGTTATTATTTTTTTCGAATCCAAGGCACGAGGTTTAAACTATTTTAAAAGTCTTTTTATTAATGTTAATTTTATGACTGCAGGTTGACGGACACGGCAGGAGGATTATCAAGGAAGCTGAAAATGAAGTTCGCCAATAAGGGTGCCCAAAAGGAGACCAAGGTCATCTCAAAGTGGAAGAATGTTGTAGATACTGACCTCGGACATGTGGATTTTGACGAATTCAAGCAAAGAGTATACGGTCAGAAGGGACTTCCCACAGCAATAGCCATAAGAATGGTCAGAAACGGGATCTTCCAAGCAGCTGGATTCCCACCGGCCATGGATTGTGCTGAGTTAATGGTGGAATGTGCTCGCCATTATGATGCTCAAAAGAGACAGATCATCGCCCCTGACGGACGAGTCTTGGCACATTTGAATGAAGTTGTAATCCAAGAAACCTTTGGCATCCCTAAGCATTCAAGAACGATCTATAAGACCAAAGAAGAAACCAAAATGCTATATGACAGCAAGGCAGATTTGTGCGCCACCACAGTCAACAAGGTATGGATGGACAAGCCAAAGCCATCAATCAAGAAGATGCCCAAGAGACCTCGCCGCACGGATTTCAAGGAAGATTTTGGAGATATCGTGCTGATGCTGAACAGGATCGCAGGCAATCCGCAAGGCGCCTTCTTTGAGAGCTGGATGTACTACTTCATCGACGAGGTCACCTCCGGAGTTAAGATGTTCAACTGGTCACGGATGATAAGTGACAACCTTCACGAGCAACTGATCAACCTTGAAGAGACTAAGTCTTTTCACATGAGTTCATATGTGATATACCTATTGGCCAGATCATACAGATATCCAGGACTGGTCTGCAAAGGCAGAATTGGCAATGGAGAGAATGAGCTCAGGCCTTACGACTGCTATCCTCAGCTCCAATTGAAAGAAAAGACTCACTTCAGGAGGGTGCATGATGCATTCCTAATGCATATCACCAGAAAGCTCCAAGGAGGAATACATCAAAGGTTGAGCCATGAAGCAAAAAGCCTTATCAGCAAATACGGGTCTTGGTTCATCCAATTCCCGAAATTCACATATATCAGGATCCAGGGATTTACTGGAAATCCCTATAAATTGCCTATCTATCCGACTAATCGGATGGTATTGCTCGAGGTTTTGAGACAATTAGAAGAGTACCAGAATATTCAGAGGCCGACCAAGAAAGCGTCCGTCACATTCCCTTTCTTCATCGGGAACATGCTAGAGTACTACCCATCCGCCCAAGCAGCTGAGAGTGCACGGTTGGAGATCCAATGGTACCCTTTCACGGCATACAAGTCCAGGGTCAATTATGACCCACATCATAATATCCGGACAGTGGAAGGAAGGAGATATAAGCACAAGGCAGAACTGGAGGATTATTGGGCAAATGCTGCCGATGAATACGAGATCAGACGAAAGATGTGGTCCAGGATGTCCGTAGATTTCATGAGAACAATCGAGTTCTGTCGAGTGCCTGACCAGCTACAAGACGATGGAAACCATGTCCAGCCTCGCTTTGAGGAAAGCAGACCTCTCCCTCCAGTGAAGTGGTCAGAGCCAGAGCATGCAGACCTAGCCACCCTAATGAGGCCAGTGACGAAATATTCTCAATGGTGGGTTGATGATCATGTTCAGGAATTGAGACAAAAAGGAATCACGCTCACATATGATCTGTTGAGCGAATCAGAGTCATATTCCTCTAATGCCGGGGCATCCCATCAAGACTTGGTTGGGATTGGAGAGAAAAGAAAAGAAATGGTGCCAAGTGCAGAACCTGTTTCCAAGAAGCATAAAGGAGGACCTTCTCGGTCAGCGGCGTCCAGGAATGTTGACCATTTGGTGGCTAATATAGACGACTCCTTGGTTGAGATGCTCGAACCTCTTGCAGCTCAGGAAGTGAACAATGAACCTATCCAATTAGATGATGAAGAGCCTGCATCACCAGCAGGCACAGAGATTTTAGGTTCAGACAATGACATGGATGTCCGGGATAATGACTTAGAGGAAGGAATGATTTCCGCCCTCAGAGGAGTCATGGATGTTCCAAACGAGGACGAGGTCCAAGTAGAGGATGGCATTGAACAGTCAACCATTCCAGACTGGCTATTAGAAAGAATGAAAGTTCAGGTGCCTGCTGAGGCTCAACAGGAAGAAGAGGACGATACTGCCGATTTCTTGGCAAGATTAGAACAAGTTGCTACCAAGAAGCCCGCCAAGAAGTTTTCCACCATCCAGAGGAACGAGACAGGCCACCGTTCCGTGCACATTGCAGTACCTACAGTGGATAAGCCACAGGACGAAATCACTCCGCAGGAGTATGCTATCACCACTGTTGACCTTGGTCCGACTTCAAAAGGTCAGGAAGTAGAAGAGTTAGATAATTCCGTCTCGACCATTAAAGCGAGACTGGAAAAGGAAGTGACCAAGAAGAAAGAGTATAAAAAGGAGGTCAAACGTCTCAAAGAATATATACAACATTTGACCCAGCCGCTAGATCAAGGCAATGCAACTGTTCCTCCTCTCCTCAATTCATCACGGGAGATGACTCAGGAAGTTGAGCATGGAATGGTGACAGCCAGGGAAGCGCAAGACTGGATGGCAGGTGAAGGCATGGAGGCTGCCTTGTTCATGGAGAGGTTGGCGCTTGCTTATGGACGAACCTCTTCGTTTCTTTCTAGGTTGATGGATATGGCAGAGACATGGGATGGTATCCCGGATATGCAAGAAAGGCTTATTCCGCGCCTTAGGATTTTGAAGAGCACTCCGAGGGAGGAGTTAGTTGATAAAAGGGTGATCGCTGCAGGGGCAGCATATGATTTTCATCACTGGTTTTGGGCAGTGACAATAAGAGAAGAAGTATTGGAGAAGGCGAGAATCGATGGGCTTGGAATTGAAGAACAGGTCAGGAAAATCCAGGAGAAGATGTGCATGATAACTACAGATGTGTTCGACCGTGAAGTCATCCGGGAGAACGACATGCAGTTAGAGAGATTGAAGCAAAAAGTTCAAGAAACTTTCTTCCCGACCGCTGGACCATTTTCGAAGCAGGACTTTGCGAGAGTGGCAAGACTCTCATCCATTCGGAAAGATTTTGAGAAGCAGGAGACAGATTGGGAAGGTACCTTTGCCAGATGCGCCGAGAAGTTGGACGGACTAGAATTCCGGATCAGCATGTTACCTCCTGTCACGATGGACGAAGTCATTGCCGTAGTGTCCAGATTCGCCAAACACAATGCCACTCGAATGGATAAGGACGCCTCTCCTTGATTATAGCTGGAACTGCCACTTTTCTGATAGTTTTCTGATGGTTAACTCTTGTTGTTTTGGGAAACCCTAATTAGGGTTTGGTTGTAACAATCTGGGCCGTTAATCTTGTTTAAATCTCGGCCGTCTATTTCATTTTTGGAGCTCTATATAAACTAGTGCTCTCTCATTTTCATTTTGTGTGGAGACTTGTTATGTATATTGTCGCATTGAGACTATTTTGAATGATAAAAGCTCTTGAGCATGATTTGCCTTGAATCACTTCTTATTGTTGAATAGTAAGCGAGGTTACATATTATCTTCCGCCATAGATTAGAGTTAAAGTTAGATTAAATAGAATTTGCTTTGAAAAGTTGTTAATTGAATGAAAGATTGATCGTATCGACTCATTGGTGAAGTGTAGCTCATACTTTCTTCGGATGAATGATTTTCATCCGATGCGTAAAGTTAGCCTGAGCTCCTAAGTGTGGAAGCCTAACTTCAACCTTATCCGAGGTTTGAAAATTATTCTCACAAACCCCTTGAAGATTGCACCCACTTTGCGTATGTTGTCCTGCAGGAGGCGAAACAAAGTGTGGTTTATTTCGCTTCACCAAGTCCTTACTGTCTCTTGATTTCTTAGGCTTAGACTAGATTCTCTGAACCCTATTCTTTTTGCCATTTTTTTTGAGATCCACAATTGAAAGTCCTAATTGAGAACCTACAAAGATAAATTTCCTAAGTCCCTAGCTTGTGCAGACTTTCTACGTAAGTCCCCTTGTTCATTACCAGCAAATCACAACGACCACTGAACTTATCCACACGTCGAGACCCGACTAAAGAAACCTTGGAATCGCCTATGCGGTGGTTTTTCAAGAGAGGATAGAGTGTCTTTGGACATTTTTATTCTGAATGTTTGGTGGATGATAAAACACACATCAACAAGTTCCTCCCAAAAATTGTAAACCAGCTTTGTGGGATCACCTTCACACATTTCAGTTACAAGATGCAAAAGACAACAGGATAGCATGAATTACAAAGTCTAACACCTAGGATTACGTAATGGGCTTACAAATATCCAGAGTACCTGGTGTTAGAACCATGTGCTCTGATACCATCTGTAACGCCCCACCAAGGATTCCATTAAAAAAAAGCATAAAGAACAAATTAACTGAATAGTTTTTTTTTAAAATTCATTCGATTACCCATACGTTCTAAGGATTCCAAGATGACGTTACTTAATCATTTACAATAATATCACCTTGTCATAATATCAAAATCATAAAACATAATAACATATCACGTTCCTGAATAATCCAATTTCATAAGCTTTATAAAGTCAAGTTACATAACCATATTACATCAACTGAGATTATAATAAATCTTGAATCACCATAATGTCCTTACATAAGTTCTCTTATAGTCAACAAGAGAATATACAATAAAATGAAGGATATAAATCATGTTGTCAGCATCGTTTACAAGTGTCCAACATCATGAACACCGAAGGATCAAGAACCTGCTCCATGAACAAAGTTTTCCAAGTAAAGAAATATTTGTAAGAGGACCCAATGAAGGAAATAGAAAAATTTCCTCCCGACTGCGTGGAACCCGAAGGTCCACTCCCTTCATGCTAGGAGATAATGACAGGTCCACAGATAGTCAAATAGACAGCAAAGAATTGATATTACATTACATGGTTTGCAACATTTAACAACAAGATAGTATCTTAACTACATGATCACAAATAAACTCTCAAAGGCAACAACAGTAACAAAGGTGACACTACATAAGAGACCACAAACATGTTTCAAGATAGAGTGTCATCACATAGTTGTTCTAGGTTACCCTAGTGAATCTTCCTAGACTACCGACCCTCATCTAGAGTTACCCTGACAGTCTCTACCAATTCCTAGCCCCTAGACAATCTTATGTGGAGTCAAATTACCTTTCAGGGAGACAAGGTATACGACCAAGCCATTCTAAACCTTCTCAACCTACCCTTAATCTATACAAGCATTAAGGCACTAGGTGAGGCATTGCGTTAATCTTTATTATTTAATAATCCCCAGGTTTATATATTAAAGTTTTCACTGAATTACAAGAAACCCTTGATAGGTTACCCTGGCAACCACTTAGGGTTCCGACCCCTATCGCAAGCCACTCTTCCTAATAACATGACTTCATAATAATTAGAAAGGAAATCCCTCATGCACATTAGAAAAAACCATGAACGTTCACATTTCAATCATGACATAGACCATAATAACTCAAAGGTAACATCAACTCATGCAAGGCTAAGTCCAATGAAAATCATTGTACTTAGACATCAAAGTACAAGCATGATCAACTTACATTAGAAGTTTACTTTCCTAGCCTCTAGAAGATTAAAGAATTTATAACACAAAAGTAAACTCATACGTTAATACCAACACTTTATTACCCATCAAATGCTAGATCATTAAGACTTCATAGAATAAAGGTCAAAGAAGATAACCCATTGACACAATTAAATGTCTTACATCTTTTCTATATAAATATAATGAGAATTTATCATTTAAAAGAACTGTATAGTCGATCTTATAAATAAAGAAAAACTTAACATAAATAGAAATATTCAAATTCCGTTTAAGCATATATACTACATATAAATTTTTATTTTTTTAAAAGGAAACTATATCTAAATTCATCATTCCATTTAAACTAAATAAACTAAAATTGTTTAAAAATGTACTAAAGAACACCTCGTTATAAATAAAACTTTTCACTATATTTAAATCAAATAATTTAAAATCAATGTTTTCCAATTCACCTATAGACATAGGAAGATATACACATCTACATCTTAGATTTATAATATTAAAGCTTTTGACAAATATCACTTAGACTAATTATACCAACCGTTAGTCCACTGCCTTGCATGTATGAAAATAGAAATTGATTTACTCATGCTAAAGATTCTAAATATTAAAATAGAATTCCACATAAGGTTAAGGAGAAGAATTTGCACCATACATGAAAGATATCTTTTAGCATGCAATTACGTTCTAAGATAATATGCCTACCATGCAATTTTACAACTTAAGTTATCGACAGCTCAATAGACACTTTACTATAAAAAAATTAATGCTCTGGTTGCATGCATATATAAAGAGTTAACTTGTATGGATGACATATTTATAAAGAATAAATTTCCAATAATTATGAATGCATGATGCCTATCTTAGAGTTACAATTTACTCATTGTCCAACTATGAGTTTCCTCCATTGTATCATACATAGTAACACTGAGTGAATGAAATAAAATAAGGAATCTTTTAATACATATAACTGAAGTATATGTGCATGCTAAGGGACGCTAAGATGTAACAATACAAAAGGGGGTATGTGCAGGATCATGATGGGCCAAAAACTGGCAATATGATGGGTATGTGGTTGATTTTTAATTTTTTTTACCCAAAATTAATAAAACGAAAAGGGTTTTTAGAGGGAAATTCTCAGCTTCCACCAATATAAATTATTCTTTACTTTGAATTTAATAGGTAATTATTATTCATTTTCTATTAGAATTACAATTAAAGTCCTGATTGATAGGCTTATTGAAAAACATCTATAGCTTTCAAATGGTATCACATTTTTCATATCCAAAACATGTGTCACATTCTATGCTTCACATACTATAGGATTAAAAAAAGAAAAAATTGAATTTCATGAAGTTTTGACCAAGTTAAGGTGGTCAAACATACAAGTTTTTTATATTTTTAAAGTTGTAATAAAAATCATAATTAATTTTTTACTTGGAAAAAATTACAAAAAATATGCATCATATAGGGACATGAGTCCTCTACTATATGTAAAATATTATTAAAAAATATTATCATTTTATTGTAGGGTGGTGGTGAACCTACTTTTTATTTTTTCCCTAAAATTTAAGTACTGCATTGAAATTTCAAATTTCCACCAAATAGATTTAAAAAAAAAAAAAACCTAGTAGTTTAGAAACTACATTCAATTTTCTACAGATTCTATTGTTACATATTTTTGAAATAATATAGATAACTTATTCAAATTTTTACGTTAAGTTGCCTAACTCTGATTTTTCTGAATTTTTTGCCACTTAAGGGCCTATTTTTTCCATGATAATCTTGCACATACCCAAGGATACTATTCATAAAATTAAGAATGCGATTCATTAAAATATCACAAGCACTTATAAACTAGGCCTTAGAACTCACAATTTTGGCATCGTAATTATCCATTACATGTGAAAAGAACACGTAGATACCTTAGATCATCTATCCACACAAAAGGAATATATTATGCAAAAGAATGATTTGAATTAACTAGAGACTTCGATTTGATCATAGAGGACACCTATAAGGAGAAGCACCGACAATACCAAACATATTGCAATATATGATTAGATAATCAATACAATGGCTGAGCGTCTAAAAAGACCAACGTCAAAATTCCAAACAGGAATTACGTAGGCAAGGAAATGATAGAATTAAGAAATTACAGAGTGGAATTAACTCAATATTAGCTCTCAAACCCAACAAAGGAAAAGACAAAAAGGGATCAAGCTTGTTGAAAAGTAAAGATTTTGTGTAATGTGTGCAATTATTAGCAATATAAATAAAAGATAATTGAATAACTCTAAGGCAGTCGATCAAATTGAAAATCATATATTTTGCTAAAAGAGTAGGGTTGACAACTTTGTCAAAGTTTTACTAAGAAAGGAATGAGGAAGCTACATTTATCATGAAAGTGAATTGTTCTGAGAGATGGAAACCATTCTATTACTGCCATACAAGAATTTATTGGCCCAAATAGGCGTATGGAAATTAGAGAGATTATTTAAACCATGACAATACTTTAGTTTCAAATGCTACAGCGACAGTAATAACAAGGAAACACTTAAATATTTAAACATCCTATTTTTCTCAAGTGCAGCAACAAAGACTAGTTGACAATGGTATGAGAGAGATTACTTAAACCTCTACAACATTCTACTTTCAAAGGTTGCAGACGTGACTAGTTGCCAAAGGAATTATATATGATATAATAAACCTCAAAAAACTTCTATGGTCAAGCACTGCAACTAGGATAGGCACCAAAAGCTACAGTGAGGTTATTTAAATCTTACCTTATTCAAGTGTTGTCGTTAAATAAGGAATCATACACAGTTTAAATATGGAGAATATTGGTGATACTAAATAAAGCGATCTGAAAACACAGGCTTGAACTATAATAATATTTTAGACAAAGGAAAATGATAGGAATAAAATCGAATTCCACAACCTTTCCAACTTTTCCCAGGCCGAATTCAAGCAGAATTTCTTTTGTTTCCAACTATATCTAGTTTCTAATATCTTTATGGAGATTTCAATGGCAGCTCAACACCAATAAGAAAGAAAAAACACAAGTTTAAAGGGCTCTATAGTTGTATTCAACTATCTCATGTTTGCTATTTGATTCACATCCAAAGGGATAGCAAATATAAACCCCCAGGTAGAATTAAGGAGATTATTTAAAACTCTAAAGCATTCTAATCTCCAGTGCTGCAACTATGATAATAGAAATTAGGTAAGTGTTTTAAATCTATCCACTCTACCATGTTCAAGCGTTGCTACTGTAATAGGTTGCATATGAGACTAGGGAAAAATTAAATCTATTCTTCCCAAGCTGTGAATAGAGTTAGGAAGGTTATATAAATGCCAGCGCCCTTCTTTGCTCAAGTGTGGCAGCTATAATAGGTTACTATTTGTATCAAGAAGATTATCTATAACTATACACCTTGTGTTGTTCAAATGCTACGCCTGTGACAGACTAAGAAAGGAATCTGGGAAATTATTTAAATCTAAAACAAATTGATTCAGTTTCTTTAAAATTTCCTTAGATTTTGCTACGTTTTCTTCTAGATCTCACATCTCAATCTAATTTATTTTCATGTTGTTTGTGCAGAATATGCAGCAAATAAATTCTACATATATAGAGCAATCAAGTACCATAGATGACATTCAAAATATTCTATTCGAGTATATACGAATAAAAGAATAAAACCTAAATTTTTAACCAACTTGAATATTGCAACCTTCAGATCCGATCCGTAGCCAAAACCCAATAATACACTAGCAAACAAAATCTGAGATGAAAAAATTTCCAGAACCATTGCCGTGCAAAAATTTCCTAAAAACTGTTGCCGTGAAAATTCTTCCAAAACATTATCGTGAATGAAATTGCAACCCCTAAAATATTTTTAATGCAATTAATTACCTCAAGTTACAAAACTTAACTAATTGTAGTCATGCATTCAGAAATTGCTCAATCAGTTATAATCATTAAATATCTAAGATATTTTCCCTCAAGTCATGTTTTCAGATATTTTTAACTTGTTGAAAACAACTCTTTTGAAATATTAAATTTTCACAAGAGTCGAGTTTTCACAATTAATTCAACAATTATAAATAAATAATTACCTTTCCACAAGATTAACATTCACCTTTAAATAATTACTTGTTTAATTTATTTTTAATAAATCAAACCTTACTCATAAATATTTAATCTAATATTTAAAATTTTTTACATTTAATCAAATATATTAACAAATAATCCATTTAACTAAATTAAACAATAATTAATTTCCAAATAAAATAACAAAATTGACACGACAAGACAAAACAACAAACGACGATAGGAAACAATTGGATACTCGTTCAATGAAGAACGGTGGTTAAACAAGGACCTGACACTATCTCCAAATCAACATAATTTTATTGGATTAGGGTACGCTTAGACCTGACAAGCAGGTGGAGCCGATACTCGGTACCTGTATCTGCATAAAACATCACTTGTTAAACATACTATCATATATCAGAAAACACACCGTGAAGAAGAATCACAGAGCAATAGGGTACTCACAAGTGAGTAGTGCTACACTATCTTCTTCATGAGGACTGACAAGCATCATTATATCATAAACATAAATCACATTATGATAACCACATTAAAACTCAGAAACAACATATCCGTAACACACACGCGTCAATCATAATGCCTTCATACGAACTTAACTAGATAATCTCGATATTCAATGAATCATCCACAAAGTTTAACAACTAAGATAACATCAGTGTCGTAACTAGAAGCAATACAATATAGTATCTAAAATAGCTAAACAACTAGAAAACAAACATAAACAATCTGATACACATAGTAGCAACTAGAGGGGTACTACAAATCCCATGTGTTTCTTCTTATTTGATGTCGAATGTACACCCAACAATTGTAATGACTCTTTGAGCTCATCACAAAATTAATACTTAACATTATAAATTAATACTTGGCTCATATTGTATACCCACCTCCCAATGGTCTTGGAGTGGATGCATTTAGATGGAGAAGGATTTCAAAAGGCTCATGGTACTTGTGGACCCCTCAAAGGCATGATATATAACACATGAACTTTATTTATGAAATTTGGTCTTTAGTTGTTGGCTTCTAGTATGAATGTTATCTATAAGGTGGAATTCTTAGTTGAGACTCTCAATCTTCCATTGTTGGTTTCTAGTGTGATTATACAATATGCTCGCCAAATTGTATTAATTTCTAATGTTAATTATTCAAAGAAGGTTTTGTTTCATAAGAAGAGACCTATGTTGACATATTCCAAGGCATGTTATTATCCACAATGCATGACACTTCTTCACGTCTCTACCAAGTTCTAAACAGATACAGATCTTCCATTTCCATGGAGGAGATTGATGATTTAAAAAGAAAATATCATGCCATTTCTTTCTTGAGAAGTCATGTTTGCATTCATGATTTGCAACTTCCATCTTCATCCAAAAAGAAATTATGTTATCTTTATGTGACTGATATTAACAAATCAAAACATTCATTTGAGCTTGATTGCCAACACAAAGGTAAATGAGTGGAAACAAAAGAAAGCTCGGTTAATGGCTTTCAACATGTTGGTGGAAAATCTGCATCTTTTTGAAAGTGGCTTCCTAGCTTATCAGTCTTATGTTTAGTAAGGTTTTGTAATCTCCACTGTGTTATGTATTTGGGTCACGGTTATATCTAGTATGATGTCTTATTTTGGGTATTTTGGGTGCATAAGAGAATGTGCATATGTACTGATGTATTCAACCAATGTGCTTTTGTGTAATGCCCACCGTGCAAACCCCAAAGAACACACACACAAAGCAAATAATTTAAAAAAAAAAAAATTAAATTAAACATGTAATAACACTTAACCATAATCACATAGCACATTACAAAACATTAACACACTTAGTTCTCTGGGGCACGCGAGGTTACATCGCAGCAACAAAACGGAAATAAAAATAAAGATTACAACAATATCATTAACTTAATAATAACCATAAACAATGATACATCACATAACCATGTTGCGAGCATAATAAACATCGCACAATTACATCCATGATAAACCTCTTAATAGAGTTACAAAAGAGCCTAACTATTACATCATTGATATAGTATTACATTACAATTTTCTTTGACATATGAACTACATTGAATTTCCCAACATGGGAATTGATACAAGAATAATAAACATGAAGTACAATTGATCACTGGAACATCTGCACTGCGGAAAGCTGAGAAGACAAGATGCTGATGGGGAACCCAATGGGTGCGGAGCACGTTCCACCCAACCATGTGAATTACAAGTAACTCACCCCCCGTGCTCAGAGGTGACGAGGAAGTGAACCCGACCATGAATGTCAACCGACTCAACAACAACATGATACAAAACAAATACAACTCAAGTATGCAGTGCACAACCATCAACGTACTCAAATCACATAATAAGTAGGAACCAAGAAACTCATCGCAATAACATGAAGTACTATCAATTAACAATCATGAAACAAAGCCACAAGAATTCAAAGAAACATCATAACAAGATAACATCTAGAAGAACCGAACCAACACCCAAAATACATTTCCAAATAAATCATAACCAATATAAAGAACACGATTCCATAATAACTCTGAATCAACCATTCAACACACCATTCCAATAGGCAACAAGAACAAGTCAGACGGGTGTCAAGCGGGGAGGGTCATCACATAACTCTCATGGGATCCCCTAGCTCTTCCTCCAACTGAGGCACCGGCACACACCTATGGATTCCCTAGCCCTATAATCAGAACAACATAAAAATAACAATATCCAGAGGCAACAAGAAATAATAACAACAAGGATGTCTAGTGGAGAGTGTCATCGCATGGCTTCACATGGATTCTCCAGACAACCTATCACAAGGTGCCGCCTCCATCTCTACATGGATTCTCCAGACAACTAAGTTAAGGCGCCGCTTCCATCTATGGTTCTCCTGATAGCCTATCTCAAGGCGCCGCTCCATAGGGTTACTCATGAAGAGTCGTTAACCTTTCGTGATGACAAGGCAATGACCTTGCCAACCACGGCCTTCTCGGTCCCCTTTAGTCTGTGCTAGCACTAACAGGTGGATGAGGCTTCATCATTATCTTGTTAATGTTTTACTACCCATCCCCCTAAATTCTATTTTTAGGTTATCACTTGTTTAACTACTCTTACGTGGGTTCCCCTGGCACTTCCTCTTACCCGAGGCGCCGACGCCCACGAAGAGCCACTCTCCCTATGACCCTTAACATATCTCCAAACAGGCAAGGGTTGAACTAATATTAATAAAGCATAAAACAATCTAAACACACGAGGCATTAACCCTCTCGCGATTACTCAAATTCAAAAGTCTTACCAACCCGTTCAACCCTTCCAACATAAAACCAATAACGCTCAAAAGCATAGACAAGAGGAGAATAACACTCCAAATGACAAGTCTCTGGAACAAGGTTTTCACAATTTGACAACAGGGTTCCCACATTACAAGTGAAAATTTACAACCAAAAGAAAGGAAGACAATAAAAAAGACCGCATGAATTCATAGTTAAAGAGAATGACTCACTCGATTACATAACCAAAACCACAAATTAACTCAATTTCATAAACATTCATATTACATCCAGAGTGCTAAACTAATCCAATGTTTAATTATATTTTAAAATTAATCCCCATGACATAATAATTTCCACAATAACACATTAAAGCAAATACCAGTTTAAATAATTCGTTCAACCCATAAAATAAAATAATACCCGTTTATTTGCATATTAATACAAATTCATCCTAAAATATAACACAATAAAAAGAATTACATTATAAACTAACCAAAAATATTAAATATAATAATCATAATTTCATTTTAAATAAATTAAATTTCAATAATATCATAAATTCCAATTATAATATTTAAAAATGAAATCAAATCAAATTGATCACCTTGCTTATTAGGGAAGCAAGGTGATCAATTTGATTATAATCAGGAAATTGGTCATTTGTACGAGGACCTCAATGGTCTTTTTTATATTTTGTAAAATTTGTTACTCGGACTGCAATTGGGGGTTTGCTTGCTGGTTCTTTCCTACCAGTATGTCCAGTTGAACCAACTATATGTAAAATATTATATATAAATAAAAATATAAGTGGTCTCCCACTTTTGCTTAAAAAAAAAGTTCTTGTAAATGTTGACATCTTTTTCCTTGACACAGTTGCTATTTCTTAAAAGATTTCTTATGATTTTTCATAATGTTGGTCAATACTTTACTATAAATATTCTATATTCATGCTCTTAAATGTCATAAGAATATGTCATAAGAGGGTTTCATCTTATAAAGATATAATGATATTATATGCTCTTAGAACATCTTAGACACCTCCCTTGAAGCATTCAACAAATGACAAATAACTACCAACACAAAGTGAGATGCCTCATTTCCTAATATGAGGACAAAATAATAAATCAAAATATTAGGATGCAAGGTTGACCCACCTTTCCCAATACTTGGCTAAGTTTATCATCTATTGAGGAGTGGATCCCAACAACAACTGAGCTTAGTGCTTACTACTAATCCAAGGAATACCTATTCATTTTTTGTTTATTGTATGCCTAATGAATCCTCATCTCAAGTAAATTTGTGGGAATGGATTTTTATGCCATCCCTATGACTAAATGGCTACAAGGAGGTGAATATGATATGGTGGAAAAAAACAAGATACAAGTTGGCTTAGTTCTCATAAATTCTCTAAAAAATAATTGAATTCCTACATCCTAACTAGAAATACCATGAGGGGTTTAGATCCCATTTTAGACAAAAAATATTCTTATACTGATCACTAGTTCACTTGGACCAACTAAAGAGATGATGAACTAAGGAAAACTTAGTTGTATTGATAGATTAAAACTTAGTTATTTCTCTTTCCATTGTCCCCTCTCCACAAAACACCCTTATTTAAGTAGATTCTATTAAATCTATCTCACATATCACCTCCCAATTCTTTAAACTTTTCAAACTTCTTATTCCTTATACCTAATAATCTATCCTTCAAGCTCAACACTTCCCACCTCAATCAAATTGATCACCTTGCTTCCCTAATATCCCTTTGGTTGATGTTCCTAGACCTCATCAAAATGGTAAGTGGATACAATTGTGGAATGATGCGATTAAATCTATTGCACTACCTTACTATGATCTTACAATAAGAATATGGCTAGAGAAAGAGATCTAGAATGGAAAAAAAAATATGGATCCAAATAGAAAAAAAAAAACTTGTTTTGGCTTTAGCACTTACTAATAACTTTTCTACAATGAGTGGTTGCTTCCGTTGAAATAAAACTTAGAAGATTTGAACTTAATTGTGGTAGAGGATCTCAATTAAGAGATAGGCTACATTGGATGAAAGGATATAAGGGATACAAATTATTTTTTAGTTATCTCGAACATATTTACATTCTCGAGAGTGGATAATATCTATCGTTGATCAAGAGAGGTAGTTCCATGACAACTCTAATGATATTAAATCCATTTTCCTCCAACATTACAAATAATTTTTAATTGATCTAGTTGAAGGAGATCCACGTCAAGATATAGTTGAGGAATTGATTGGCACTTGCATACCCAAAATAATTGGTCTCAAAAAATAGGCACATTTAGATAATTTATTCACCCTTGAGGAGGTTGATATTTCCTTGAAGGATTTGAATACTCAAAAAGTCTTGGAATAGATGGTTTAGCTACACAATTCCTTAAAACAATATGTCCATTCATCAAGGAGGACTCTATGAGGTATAAAAAGTAGCTTTATCAAAGGGATCCATCATTTAAATTCTATTAATCAAGGGTTGATAAATTAATTCCTAAAGGAAAATATTTTTTTTATCTGAGGGTGGATACTAATTACTCTTCTTAATACCTCCTACAAGATTGCGGCTAAATCCATAGCTAAAATAATTGAACAAATGACACAAGAAATTGTAAGACTAGAAAAAACTATATTTATAAGAGGGAGATTTAAATTATAAAACTTGAATCTTTTTAAGGTATCTCATTAGATTCTACTTACTCTAACTTAAATTTAAAAAATAACATTAAAATCCACAAAACAAATTTCAAAGACATAATAAATTATTACAATATTATTTAAAAATCTAATTGTAATGAACTGTATGTTATAGTAATAAATATTCAAATTTTAAATCTATGAAAATATATATAACCAAATGATCCTTAGTTTTCATATATAATTTGTGATGAGAATGTTGAATATTATATTTTTTAGGCCAATCTTTAGGCACTAATTCACCATTGTTAAAATGATCCTTAGTTTATTCATTATTTTTTTTATGATTATAATTTTTTTCAATTTCTATTAAACCAAACTCAAAATAATGGTATAGATTAAGATTCTTGTCTTTATCATAATTAGAAGTTGTATAAATTGTTAAATTATATATATTTTAACATGAATTATATATTTTGAAGTTCAATTAAATGTTAACAACTATTACATTAGATATATTTATCCCCAATTATTTTCAAATAATTTTACACTAATCTTTGTTTTCTTATTCTTTCTTTCATTGTTTCATTTAAAATTTGAACCATTTAAGGATGCTATGTTATAGATTGTAGTTGTCTTCCAATTCTTTTTAAATTGTTAATGGTATGAAAATATTATTGATGAGTAGATGAATTATTAGAACTATTTTAGATAAATATATTCTCTATATCTAGATATATTATTTACCAAGGTCCCATTGCTTCTTTAGGTGTACATACATATATAACATGGAAAATGAAGATGTTCCACCTGCAATTTTTTTTTTTGGAAATACCACTAATGAGATTAAAAAATTGAGAGATTCATTAGCATGGGGTGTAAACTCAGGGATATATAGTGAACCATGCATGTTAATATTGCATAGTCTAGAAAAACTAAAAGATGAACTTGAGAGGACTAGTGTATATTCCCCGGATAGAGTAGCTGTTATTATTTCCCACATGTGGGAAGAAGTACATGGTGACATTCCTCTTAAACAAATACAAGATAATGTCACCAAAGAAATAATAAAAGCCACTTGTTTTCCATTTTATCAAAATGTGCGTAAGGTTAGGGAATACCAGGTCACTAGATGTGTCGATCATGCTATGACATCATTGATCTACCCACGATTTCTCGTAGCACATGGTCTATACCCAAAGAATGACCAGATTCCATTGTATTTTGTTCAACAGTTGTATGCTGAGGTCTATTTGGGCCTCAAAGTTAACTACCTGGACATTCCACCATATATTGGTTAGTGGCGTGGAAGGATTGCTGATAGACCCACCTATCGTCGAGTAGATAGACCACCCCCAATATTTAGGGTATTGGTTGGTGAGAGGTCTCCTGCTCTCACCCCAGCTCTAGCCCCCATAGTAGATGAGGTTGTCGTTGCTTCCCAAAAGGAAGCAATTGACACTGTAGGTGACATTGTAGCTGCCACCACTAGGATATCTGATGATCATGTAGGTCAGTATTTGATGTCCAGAAATTCTTGATCCATGCCATTTTTAGCATAGTGGAACACCATGGATCCTTTTATAGTGGTCGACATCCCTAATCCTACACAACTTGATGCACTTATAGGAGATATGGCACGCATGATTTTGCATTGTTTGGTTGAGGACCTGTTGGAGGCATATGCCAACATTGCATCAGACAATGGGATCGATATAGAGCATGTTAGAGATCATTTGAGATTCAGAGGTCATTCAGTTCCAGGTTCCCATCACTCTCAGCCGAGCACTAGTGTGCATCATGATCCACCTACAGTTCATTCGACAGCTGCACAAACTATGGGTTTTACTGATATGTTGATTGGTTATGGTTCATCATCACCGATGCCATCTCACCTTCATAGTCCTCTACATTCATCATTTCTAGCATGACATGAGATAGATCGGATGGATGCATATGTTGATTCGTCGCTTGACCATTTGGTGGATATGGTGGAGGCGACCGTTTCAGAGAACTTAGGTCATCCGATATCAGATGATGTGCATGTTTCAATTCATTTTTCATTATTTTTAAATTTTTTTAACTAGATATTCGTGTAAGTTGATATATATGTATATATATTGTTATAGGTGGACATACCGCATATCACTCCTAGCCTTGGTCCAAATCATGTGCATGATCGATGTGACTTTGTAGATGAATCTATTTCCAATGGACATGTGAGTTTTACATTTTTATATAATCACACGTGTATATGTACATGCAATATTTATGTATGCATAGATCTAGATTGATGTTTAAAAATACAAGTTCATTTAAAAATAACTTTCATAAAATTTATTTAATATAAATTATATGTATTTAACACATCCTGTACACAATTTTATTTGCAGGGCTCAACACATCCATCAGAGCAGGACCGTTCTCATTCAGATGGCCATTCGACTAGGAGTAGACATTCATATTAGGCCATGCACACTAGATTTATGATCTTTACCACATGTATTTTCTTATTCATGATGATCTTCAGTATTTGAGATTTGATGATCTCTAACTTACATTTTCTTATATGATATACATACATTTACTTATTTGTTGATCTTTAGTATTCGACATTTGATGATCTTTAATTTACACTTTTCTTATATGATATGTACATATATTTTCTTATATGATATATACATACATTTTCCTATTTGCTTATAATATGTGTTATGTTTATATGTATTGAATCACTTTACATGTATGTACATGTGTTTGCTTATGGTTTAAACATGTTTACACATAATATATGTATGCATTTGCTTTAAATATTCAATATACATACATGTTTTCTTATTTTATGATCTCTTACAACTTACATTTCCTTATATTCAATATACATTTGATCTCTAGTAGAATTTTAGGGAAATCAATTCCACTTTATAAATAAGTCCATTCATGTTGATCACAATAAATATTTTTTAAAAAATGACTTATGCAACATGAGCCATTGAGTTGAGAACAAGATATAATCTTTTTGACAAGTAACTTGAAATTTAATTCAAATATAATTAAGAAAATTCAATTCAAATTATACCTCTATTATACGTTTTTGAAAAGTAACTTGAAATTCAATTCAAATATAATGAAGAAAATTTAATTCAAATTATACCTCTATTATACATTTTTGACAAGTAAGTTGAAATTAAATTCAAATATAATTAAGAAAATTCAATTCAAATTATACCTCTAATATACATTTTTGACACTTTAACAAAATTCTAAAATTACTAGATATGTTGTGCATACCTATGAATTAAATAACAACAAACTCCACAATGAAATAACTTGTTTGTTTACTACTTGATTCATTTAAACTAGGATCTAGTTATTCCATGTACACTAGAATAATTTTTTTCCCATCCCATATGCATATAAATAGAATCTTATTTTTCATTATTCTGGGTATCAAATTGCAAGATTAATTCTCATTTATATCACTTGGAGCGCAGATTTTGGAGAGGTTTTTGCACATTTATCAAGGAGGCAAATATTGGAGCTCGACAACTTTTCATTTTTATCAATCAAGGAAAAATTCAGAGGATAATTTAACTAAGTTGGTAGAGGACTTGTTTCGAGTCATCTTTAAGTTGAAGAAGAAAATGGGACAACAAAGAAAAAGAAAAAATGTGTCTCAACGAAAATTGTCAAAAGAAGAACATAAGAGGTGTGAACAAAACTTGGAAAATTATCATAGAAAGAAACAAGGTACATGCTTGTTTCTTCTCTCTCTCACTCTCAAGTGTGTGTTTAGGACTTTTACTTTGAAAAAACATGAGTATTCATTTGATTGGATGGGATCCATAATTTGTGCATTACTCCACCTAATAATTTGGTTAGTACACCTAAACATAAATTTGTATGTGCATACATTTTGCATTGGATTTCTTATTAAAATTAGAAATGTTTAATGTATGACCATTTTTCAACTTACAATACCCCAACTTAAAATGTACTCTTAAACTAAAATATTGTACATTAAATCCTTCCCTACAAACCTTACACTTATCTTTTACCAATACCTTTGTTTAATGTTTTTGTCATCACATTATCATTGTTGAGTATTGCATCTAATTTCTCTTTACTTTGTTCATGAAGAAATGATAGTGTACTTCAATACATGCTTAGTTCTCCAATGAAACCTTAAATTTTGTGTCCCTCACTATGCCACTTTGATTTTCATAATTTTTTCAACCACATTAATTATTTTATGGCTTTGCAAATTCCTATATATTCTAACTTTGCACTTTGAAAGAAACCATTATGTTTTCTTAATTATTTATGAAGCTACACCTTCATGTACAATGAAGTAGCATTCTAATGTTGATATTTGGTGATCAATATACCCTATATAATCTACATTGCAACATCTAATTAGCTTAATATTTTTCTAAACTCCCATTGAATTTAATCTAATGATCAATAGTTCCTTAAAAATATTTTTTCAATATTTTAATAAATGCCCAATTCCAACTCAAGCTATATGGTGCCAAGGAATAGTAGCTATATATGATAGATTATTATTTAAATTATGTCTTAACACACATTTGTTTTGAAGGTTTCTAACCATCATTGCACTTGAATGACTATAAATACTATTAAATGTCCTCAAGTCATCTTGGTCATGCAAGTTGCAATGTTTATTTGATCCTTGACTCCAATTCCTTAAGCCAATTCTTTTTGTTTCAATATTTGTGTTTGGTTTTAGTTGATTATTTGGGTTGTGTTTTATGTCCCATAAATTTTTAACTTTTTTCATCTTAGCACATATTGGAAATTTATTTGAAACCTTGAAACATCTTATAGCCCAATTTTGTTGGGGTTCTTTGGATCACCTTGTTATACTCTAAGGGTTTCCTTTGCTATATCACTAGCCTAAAATTTCTAAGTCACTTGTATGCATAATCCTCAAACTTTGATGCTTGACATGAAATTTGACCTATGTGTATCCTACCCTTGGCTATGGATTTATGGATTTGTTTTCATACATGTGCATGTAGTTGTTTTGTGTCTTTAGTATTTTCTTTTCATCACTCCAATGTTCTCAAATTATTTTTATGTTTTATGCTCTAGGGATTCCTCAAGCTGGAGTCGAGCCAAATCTAGATATTGGATCAAATGAATCCGTTGAAGAACACATGGACCTTGAAGTTAGGGAGGAGACCCAAGTTAAAATAATGCTTGTTGGAGAGGGGTCAATATCACTTCCTTCTACTGGTATAGATGAGCATATAAAAATAGCACAAACTTCTCTCACTTATAGCACCATGTTTTATCAGTTTGTTTGCTTGCATACATAAAATTCACTTATATAACATCATCTCTCACTTTTTTTTGCAAAATATTTTGTGACATGTAGGAAGGGCTCAACAAGCAGGAAGTTTTCATGCCAAGTTGAGCCAATATAGACATTGGATCAATGAATCCGCCAAATGCATGGGTCCTGAAAGAGGAGGAGACAAGGTTCAAAAATGCATGTTGGAGAGGGTCGGGATCACTTCCTCCTACTGGTATGGATGAGCATATAAAACTAGCTGAGAAGGTGAGGAAACAAATTTCTCATAGAAATTTAGATCATTTACTTCAAATGGATATGGAGAAACTGAAATATTATGCCAACCAGCCTTATAATAAGAGAAAGAGGTCAATGACTAAATCTGTAAATGGAATGATCAATCATCATTTCAATCATCTTGATACACTTGAAAAACCCAATTGTTACCACGTTTACTTCTTCGTGATGAGCTCAAACAGTCATTACAATTGTTGGGTGTGCATTCGACATCAAATAAGAAGAAACACATGGGATTACAAAAGGATATATTTCAAAATGTTAAAAATGGTTTAGATTCCATTGGGAAAGGATCTCGATCAGTGGATAAGGCCACTACAAGAAGGGTGATGTTGAAATCTATTGTACATCAAGATATAGCAAGAAAAAGAAAAATGTCTACACTTTCAACTGAAATTGGTTATAGTAGAACCACATTGATAAAATATGAGAAAAAGAGAAAGTTTTTGGATGAGAGTTTAGAAGGAAATTCGAAAAAATTATGTGTAGAGCTCCCCATTCTGACAGGATTGAAGATGCTGTTAGGAACTTGGCCTCAGATTTTTGGCATGATCAGACTCGTCCATTATCAAATACTAGAGATTTTATGAGACACAGGATTGGAGAAAGTATTTATGAAAATCATATCAAACATTGACTATACATAACACAATTTGAGATGTATATGAACTTTTGTAATGTATATCCTCATATAAAGATTGGGAAAACAATGTTTCAAAGGTTAAAGCCATATTATGTGAAGATAAACAAGTTTTTTGAAACTTTTTGTTGTCGTTATCATATTGAATTTGATCTCTACTATCAAGTGTTTGAAAAGATGAGAGAAGAAAGACGTGGGTTTCAAAATGCACCTCCTAAACATGAAAGTTTTTTCATAAAGTCTATATTATGTGATCATGAAAATGGACCTCAAATGAACTGCATAAAAGGAATTTGTGAGACATGTGGAAATTTGGCTAAATTTCCTTCAAGAATTGAGAATACTGACCTAACAAAGATAGTAAATTGCAAGAGGTAAGTACTATTTTTAGAGAGTTTATTTGTTTAAATTTCTCATAGATTGTTATTTGGATTCTCTTTGATGTAATGTTTCATTGATTGTGTGGTTTATTAGTTATTCACATATTTTACTGACACAGGTACAAGTATGTAAAGTTGCAAACAAATTTTGGGAAATAATCCACAAGGTTAAACTATGTAGAAGAGGAGATTCCCATTGGAAAATTTATGGAAGATTTTCAAAAATTGATACGACCATACATACAACATTACTTTTTTGCTAAGTTACAAGCACAACAATTCCAAACATTGAGAGATACTTTCCCAAATGGAACAGTTCTATCAATAGTTGAATTTGCAAAAAGTTACTCCTTTGTACATCAAAAGGAGATTCAATCAGAGTATTGCTTTTCAAAGCAGATCACTATTATGGTTCATGTGTGTTATCGACATGCACAATCACAATTGGATGGTGTTGAGAGTACAGATGAAGAATGAGCCATTAAGAAAGAATATCACTTTTTTATTAGTGATGATAAAGTGCATGACACACTTTTTGTCCGACATTGCTTTACAATATTTTTTGAGAATTTGAGAAGCAGGGGTGTAAAATTTGAAAATCATTTTGTATGGTCAGATGGATATGCGGTACAATTCAAATCTTCATGGCCATTCTATGCACCTTTTTAGATATCATAAATTCTACAAAATACCATATGTTAGGAGTTTGTTTGAGAGTGGGCATGGAAAGGGTGAGCATGATGGAGTAGGAGCTTTAAAAAAGCATCAAATGAGTTATCCAGAAGATCATCTAGACAATGCACATGATGTTGTTGAATGGTGCAGGAAACACTTTGCATCAAATGTGGTCGGCACATCTTCAAGAAAAAACTGACACATTCCACATAGAGTGTTTTGGGAGATATCAGGTATGTATAAATTACATTAAATCAAAAATTTGAATTTATTTAAATTTAATATATATATATATATATATATACATATTTGTTCACATAATTATTTTGTTGTACATATGTATCTAGGTGTGGATAGAAGATCGATGCATGGATGCAAGAGGGTAGAAAAAACAAAATCTTTGCATTGTGTTAGGAGTTCAGATAGTTGTCATGGATGGATATTAGACACAAGGGATTACTCTTGTTTTTTCACTGAGTGCATTGAGGGAAAATCTGATTATGCATGCAACAATCAAGAACTTGGATATGTTGGTAAATGGGATACGGTTCCACTAGTTGTTTCAAAAACATATGATGAAAAAGAGGAAGAAAGATTTGAAGACATTCCTTTGATTTCAATTGATTATGACAATATTTCAGGATTGGTTAGAAAACGTACACATGTGTAAGTTTTCAATAATTTAAATATTATATATATCTAGTTAATGATCTTTAGAGACATTTCTATTTTTTTTAGATTTTTTTTGTGTAAATTTGGTGTACAAGAGATGTTTTTGTAGTCATAGCAGAGCCTAGAAACATCAAAGGTGTTAGCTATTATTTATTGTGTTGCACAACAGAGAGGAATAAGCTAACATAACCTGAAACAAGTGATGGAATGTCATTTCCCACAGGTGAGTTTGAATTTAAAATTTTATATACATTGTATTCACATGTGCACATTGCATTATAAACATTAAATATATATTATACAAACCTTGAGTGTGAAAATGTTGCACACGTTCATATGTCTTACCTTAGGTTCATGTTTACCATGCATGTTCTGTTGTAGTGCAAGGGACATATCTAAAACAAGTCAAAGTTGTTCAACATGGGATTCATTTTGTTGACTATCAACCTGATAACAAGGTATATCAATATAGTCACTTAATAATCGCTACCACTCTACATCTTCATGTAGTTGCATATGCACATGGCTGAAGAAAATGGAGACTAGATAGTGATTATCATAAAAAAATTCTACATGTTATTGAAGAGCGGGCTGATCCAGAATCTTTGACTTAGATTATATCCATGGTTTTCAAATTCACTTGTAACCCTATACATGTTCAAATGAGAACTTATAGTAACTTGTACATAGTTGTAAATCATTTTGTGTAAATTAAAATTATATGTACATATTTGTTCCATGGAAAATTATTAAGTTCAAGAATCTTTGATAGCATCATCTCTCACTTTTTTTGGTTGCATGTAAACTCATATATATGCTTTCAATCCTTATTTGAAACGTAGTGAATTTTTTTAAAATCATTTTGTGTAAATTAAAATTATATGTACATATTTGTTCCATGGAAAATTCTTAAGTTCAAGAATATTTGATAGCATCATCTCTAACTTTTTTTGGCTGCATGTAAACCCACATATATGCTTTCAATCCTTATTTGAAATGTAGTGAAGTTTTTTGAAATCATTTTGCCTAAATTACAATTATATACAACTTATATTTGTTTCATGAAATTCTTAAGTTCAAGAATCTTATATACACTTATATACAACTTATATAGTTTGTTCCATCAAATTTTTCCATGGGAAACTATGTAAATTTAAAAATTAAGTATTATCTAATTATAAAATTATTGTAAACATATATAAAACATAAATCAATGCAAATAAAAAAATAAACCCTAACCCTTAAACCCTTAACCCTATAAACATAAACCCTTGTACCCCCTACCCTCCATCTTTCTCCAACTCCCCTCTCTCTCTCTTGAAAGTCTCTCCCTCCTACCCACTCTTCCTCTCTCTCCTCTAGATACCCTTAACCCTTAAACACTACCCTTTATCTCTCTCCCACTCCCCCCTCTCTCTATCTCAAGTCACTCCGTCCTACCCCCTCTCCCTCTCTCCCCTCTACCCTTAACCCTTAAAGCTAAAACTAATTTTACTCCCTACCCTCTATCTCTCTCCCACTCCC
>VDFB02271358.1:599102107-599150115 GCA_007258455.2 Sequoia sempervirens
CTACCCTTAACCCTTAAACCCTAAATCATTATACCCCCTACCCTTTATCTCTCTCCCACTCCCCCCTCTCTCTCTCTCAAGTATCTTCCTCCTACCCCCACTCTCCCTTTATCTCCCACTCCCTCCATATCTTTATCTCAAGTTATAATTTAAAAATAATATAATTTATATTTATATTAATATTAAATATTAATTTTTAATAGAGGGACTTTGACCGAACCCCATTCAAATCTATTTTTTATTGTATGGTAAATGGGTTCGGTCGAATCCCCATTCAACTAAACATTATTTTTTTATTTGACTGAATAGTTGTTCGACCGAACCCACTTATTTTCACCCACATCCTCTCAGGCACCAAAATTGCTTAAAATTTTGCACTTTGAAGCTCGATTTGAGAATGAAAATGGAGATCTCAAAAAACCAACTAGTATTAGGTTGCCCTCAAAATGAGCTATCCAACGAATATAATTTTAATATGTTTTGATTATATTATCTATTTGTTTTTTAAGTTTGATTAAATATAGGTTTTTCACCGAAAACAAAACTCTCTACTCTGCAGATGTGGAAAAATAGAAGATTATCAAAAAAAAAAATTAAAAAGATGACTGCACCAGATATTGGAGTCCTTGATCCAAAAAAAAAAGAAAAAGAATTTTGATACATACAGTAAAAGTTATGTGTTATACGGTCGTGTTATATCTGAATTGTAATGGATTTGACTTTGAAACTTGGTTAAAGAAAACATATTGAATAAAAAACTATCTAACCAAATGGAATCACTAGATATCAAAGTTACAAATCTAAATTTGAAAGAATTAGAATTTTATCTTTCAAGGAAAAAAAGTTATGCATTATACGGTGTGCGTCACTTTTTTAAAATTTTGTTTTTTGAAAATAACCAATTCTCATGGGAGATGGAAAAAGAAGTGCAATCTGATTCCAAAAATTTTGAAAAAAATATTTTTAGTATGTATAGAAAAAATCTGACAAGACTCTAGTTTTCATCATCTTCAAATTCTTCACGGTTTAACTGCTATAGATGCCCGAATGTGAAGGTTTAGTTAAAAAAAAAATCAGTGTCCAGTTTGGCCAAAAATTGTAAACCACTATTGTGGGATCACCCATATAGACATTGAGAATCGAAATAATTTTTCCATCATGTGCATGTTTAAACTATTCAAAAATTTAATCTTGAGCAATGGTTAAATATCAATGTACAATAGCATAAAAAATAATGTTTATATTTTATAGTTTACAATAAAAAATAATGAATAATGGTTAAATTATATCAGATATTGCTTAGTTATACTATGGTTAAATTATATAGTTTAAAAAAACTTTGTAGACAAGAAAAATGGTAAAGTTTAACATTTTAACTTTAAAGTTTAAATACACAAATGCCATTGTCTCACACTACATATTTCATATTGCATTATCATTACATATTGAAATTGGAAAACTATCATAGTTTTATGTTGATAAACATGCCAAAGTGATGCAGAGCAGGGTGGGAAACTCTCAACAAACCAACTACCCTTTAATATTCCTCCCAGAAATAAAACACCATTAGAAAGTCATGAGTAGGGTACATAAGCACTAAATCAATAATCATCTTCCAATAAAACACTCACCAACACTCAAAAACTCAAAACCCTCACTTTTGACAAGTTTCAAAGTGGGTGTATTGAAAAATTCACCTCCACACTTCTCCTCACTATTTCAATGTCTCCAACACCTTAAAATATGTCTTCCCTTTCTTAATTAACTCTTACAAAGTGCCGCCCCAAGTGTTTTACATCACTACGTACTCTTAACCTCCAAATTTCACTCAAAACACACATTCTTGACAACTAGGCATCATGCCTAAACCCACAAATGGCCACCTCTACTCTTGAAGTCATGCACACATGCCCCCTACACCTAATTATTCCATTACACTAAGTTACAATAGAATACAATGGGTGGAAAAGACATTTGGTGGAATTTCCACGCTACCCCTATGGAAAAAACATGAATTTAGGACCAGGAGGCATAACTTGAAGTAGTAGATTAAAGCAATAGTTTGGAAGAAGGTTAGAACCTAGTTGTTTCAATGTTATCAAGTGGAGTTTTACGTGATAAAAGGTCTGAAAAGGCATGGTAGGTCATTTGGATGTGTCGGCTTGAAGCCCTAGTTGAACAAAGAGTGAAAATGGGTGAAATTGAGAGGTTTTAAGAAGGAAATGTGTGAGAAATTTGGGTTAACATAATTTGAAGGTAAATTAAGTTTGTGCAGGGTGAAATAAGAGTGTTTGAATTTTTTTTGAGGTTGTATGAGGTCTAGAGATGGGTTTTTCAATAAACACCTACTTATTTGGTGAAAAATGAGGTTTTCATGAAAGAGGGTCTTAGCAAGCGAGTTTTGATTTAGTGGTTGAAGAATTTGTGGTTTTAGAGGCAGTTTGAGGACTATCCAATGGTATTTTGACTGGGCAGCAAGATTGAAGGACAGTTCTTTTGTTAAAGTGGGCTAATTGGAGACCCTTTACAAGTGTTCAAGGTCAGTTTGATGTCATCATTCCAAATTAAGTACATGAGATTTAGTTTGGATAGTTGTGGACCTTACTTTCATTACATCACAAAGGATCTTATTCATGACCAAAAACATTAAGACACCCTAAGCACTAACTAGTGCAGGGGCACTAAGAGCATTTTATGCAAATGTTGACAACTGAGGTCTTTTGGTTGTTTAGGGGTATTTGAGTCCTTTTGTTCAAAAAATAAGGTCATTTAGACCATTTTATGATGTAAGGAGTCCTTTTATAGGTATTTAGGTGGTTGGAAGGTCTAAATTGCAAAATTGTGTAAAAGTTGTCAAAATTGCCACTTATTGTCAAATGGTGAAAGTTCAAGAGTCATCTTGTTGTAGTTCATGGGGAAAGTAGTTGAAAGTTGTTTATTCATGTTTAGGCATGGTCCTCTTTTTCACCCAAATGCGCCGAATCACTCTGAGCTACGTTCAACCTACTGAATCCCTTAAGAATTTGAAGTGCAAAAGGGCTGCAAACTTTAGTATGACATTACGCGGACACCGTGATACTTAGAAACTTCTTATCTAATCCTATGGTATCGTGTTGTGCCCCTCTACAATAACCTTTCTCACTTTTCACTATCTTGGAAGCATTTTCCTGTGGTAGTGAGATTTCGCTTGCATAAAAAGTTGTCAAATGCAAGTAGTATAGAGTTGCAAAGTGGTGCAACTTTCATTTTGCAACTCATGTGACAAAACTAAATCTTCCAACAGATTAGAGTAGGTAATTTTACACTAGGAATGGTACTCTTTCACACCCAAATGCACCAAATCACTTTGAGCTACGTTCAACTGGTTGAATCCCTTAAAAATCTGAAGTGCAAAAAAAGTGCAAACTTTAGGATGATGTTACTTGGACACCGTGATGCTTAGAAACTTATCATCTAAGCCTATAGGATCATTTTGTGCCCCTCTACAATAACCTCTCTTGGTTTTTGCTATCTTGGAGGCATTTTCTTGTGGCGATGAGGTTTCACTTGGAGAAAAAATTGTCAAATGCAAGTAGTGCAAAGTTGCAAAGTGGTACAAATTTTATTCTGCAACTTGTGTGACCAAAATAACTATTCCAACACATCCAATTGGGTATGTTTATGCTAGGAATGATCCTCTTTCACACCCAAATGTGCCAAATCGCTCCAAGCTATGTTCAACCTGTTGAATCCCTTAAGAGTCTGAAGTGCAAAATGACTGCAAACTTCAACATGATGTTACTCAGAAATCATGACGCTTATAAATTTCTCCTCTAAGGCTATGGGATCATGTTGTACCCATCTACAATAATCTCTATTGGTTTTCACTATCTCAGAAGCATTTTCTTGTAGCAGCGAGATTTCAGTTGGAGAAAAATTTGTCATAGTGCGAAGTTGCAAAGTGGTGCAACTTTCATTTTGCAACTCATGTGACAAAAATAACTATTCCAACATGTTCAAGTGAGTAATTTTACTATAGGAATGGTCCTCTTTCACACCCAAACACGTCAAATCGCTCTAAGCTACATTCAATCGGTTGAATCCCTTAAGAGTCTGAAGTGCAAAAAGGCTGCAAACATCAACATGACATTATTCAGATACCGTGACACTTAGAAAATTCTTGTCTGAGCCTATGGGATTGTATTGCACCCATCTAGAATAACCTCACTTAGTTTTTTCTATCTCAGAGGTGCTTTCCTATGGCAGAGAGATTTGGTTTGGGGAAAAAGTTGTCAAATGCAAGTAGTGAAAAGTTGCAAAGTGGTGCAACTTTCATTTTGTAACTCGTGTGACCAAAATAACTATTCCAATGTGTCTAAGTGGGTAAATTTACACTAGGAATGGTCCTCTTTCACACCCAAATGAACCAAATCGCTCCAAGTTATGTTCGACCGACTGAATCCCTTAAGAGTTCAAAGTGCAAAAATGATGCAAACTTCAACATGACTTTACTCAGACACCGTGACACTTAGAAACTTTTTGTCTGAGCCTATGGGATCATGTTGTGCCCCTCTACAATAATCTATCTCAGTTTTTTCTATCTTAGAGGTGTTTTCCTATGGCGGAAAGATTTTTCTTGGGGAAAAAGCTGTCAAATGCTAGTGAGAAGTTGCAAAATGGTGCAACTTTTGTTCTGCAATTCATGTGACCAAACTAATTGATCCAACATATCTGAGTGGGTATGTTTATGCTAGGAATAGTCCAATTTCACACCCAAATTCTCCGAATCACTCCGAGCTATGTTCAACTTGTTGAATCCCTTAAGAGTCTGAAGCGCAAAATGGCTACAAACTTCAACATGATGTTACTCGAACACTGTGAGACTTAGAAAATTTTATTTTGAGCTTATGAGATCATGTTGTGCTCCTATACAATAACCTCTCTTGGTTTTATCTATCTTAGAGGCATTTTCCTGTAGTGGCAAGATTTCCCTTGGAGGAAAAGTTGTCAAATGCAAGTAGTGCAAAGTTGCAAAGTGGTGCAACTTTCATTCTGCAACTCGTGTGACCAAACTAACTATTCCAACACATCCGAGTGGGTAATTTTATGATAGGGATGGTCCTCTTTCACACCCAAACATGCCAATTCACTCTGAGCTACGTTCAACTAGCTGAATCCCTTAATAGTCTGAAGTGCAAAATGGTTGCAAACTTCAGCATGATGTTACTCGGACACCAGGATGCTTAGAAAATTCTTGTATAAGCCTATGGAATAATTTTTTTCCCCTCTACAATAACCTCTCTTAGTTTTTGCTATCTCAGAGGTTTTTTCCTGTGACAGCGAGATTTCACTTACGAAAAAAGTTGTCAATTGCAAGTAGTGCAAAGTTGCAAAGTGTTACAACTTTCATTTTGCAACTTGTGTGACTAAAATAAATATTCCAATTCATCTAAGTGGGTATGTTTACAATATTAATAGTCCTTGTTCACACGCAAATGCATCGAATCGCTCTTAGCTACGTTCAATCGGTTGAATCCCTTAAGAGTCTCAAGTACAAAATGGTTGCAAACTTTAGCATGATGTTACTTGGAAACCATGATGCTTAGAAACTTCTCATCTAAGCCTATGATATTTTTTTGTTCCCCTCTACAATAACCTCTCTCGGTTTTCACTATATCGAAGGTGTTTTCCTATGGTGGCGAGATTTTTCTTGGGGAAAAAGTTGTCAAATGCAAGTAGTAGAAAGTTGCAAAGTGGTGCAACTTTCATTTTGCAACTTGTGTGAAAAAAATAACTATTCAAACACATCTAAGTGGGTAATTTTATGCTAGGTATGGTCCTCTTTCACACCCAAACACACTGAATCACTCCGAGCTATGTTCAACCTGCTGAATCCCTTAAGAGTTTGAAGTGCAAAAAGGTTGCAAACTTCAACATGATGTTACTCTGACACCGTGGAACTTAGAAAATTATCATCTAAGCCTATGTGATCATGTTTTCCCCCTCTACAATAAATTCTCTCTATTTTTTCTATCTCGAAGTCATTTTCCTGTGGCGGTGAGATTTTGTTTGGGGAAAAATTTGTCAAATGCAAGTAGTGCAAAGTTGCAAAGTGGTGCATCTTTCATTCTACAACTTGTGTGACCAAACTAACTATTCCAATGCATTTGAGTGGGTACGTCTATGCTAGACATGGTCCTCTTTCACACCCAAACATTCCAAATCACTTCGAGCTACCTTCAACCTTTTGAATCCCTTAAGAGTTTGAAGTGCAAAATGACCGCAAACTTCAACATGGCGTTACTCAGAAACCATGACACTTAGAAACTTCTCATCTAATCCTATGGGATCATGTTGTGCCCCTCTACAATAACCTCTCTCATTTTTCTCTATCTCAGAGGCATTTTCTTGTGGTGGCGAGATTTCACTTGGGGAAAAAGTTTTCAAATGTAAGTAGTGCAAAGTTGCTAAGTGGTGCAACTTTCGTTCTGCAACTTGTGTGACCAAACTAACTATTCCAATGCATCTCAATGGGTATATTTATGTTATGCATGGTCCTCTTCCACACCCAAACGTGTCGAATCACTTTGAGCTACGTTCAACTAGTTGAATCCCTTAAGAGTTTGAAGTAAAAAATAGTTGCAAACTTTAGCATGATGTTAGTTGGACAACGTGATGCTTAGAAACTTCTCGTCTAAGCCGATGGGATCATGTTATGTCCCTCTACAATAACATCTCTTAGTTTTTTCTTGGAAATAAAATAAGCACGTCTAAGTCAAGATCAAGTCCGCCTAATCTTCACAAGGCACAAGCAAAGTCCGCCATGCCCATGGTCAAGGAAAATGTCCAAGATGATGCAAAGTCCACTTGGGAAAGAAAAACTATGTCCAAACTGCTATCAATTCCACCCTTGGCTTGAATAATGCTTGTCCAAGACAAAGGTAAAGTCCACCCAACTCCAAGCATACATGGAAAAGACAACGTTCGTAAAGTCATCCCTACTCAAAGCATGCATGGCAAGGAAACTTAAAGTCCACCCCAAGTTGAAAATAGGAGATGGAAAACATATCTTGAAGTTCGCCTTAGGCCAAGATCAAAGGGGACATCGAACACGCTAAGATGGTGCCTTGTCATCTTCCAACCAATCAAATTTTTCCAAGCTAGCATGTCTAGGTTCAATGAACCTGACACTTCATAATGCAACAACTTTTTATTGTTGGTTTATATTTAGCAGAAGGACAATTGTCCCCAAATATAATTTTATCATTGGTCGAGAGGTAGTTAGTTGTGACAAACCCTAATTAGGGTTTTATTTTGTAATCTTGTTCGTTGATTCAAATCAATCTTGGTCATTGAATTGTATTTGAGGAACCTATAAATTGAGCCCACCCCTCATTTGTAAAACATGGAAGCATCCATCACATACTACCAGTTCACTACCTTGTCTATGCTTTCACTTACTATTATGCTTTGATATATTTTTTCCAAGAATCCATCACTTGTCCAAAAGAACTTGTTGTAGGCTCTCAGCCCTTGTAGCAAGACAGTGAACTGTTTGATAAAATTCTTTGGTAGACATGTATGAAAAATGTGGTAGCATAGACAAGGTAGTAAACTATTTGAAAAAATTCCTCAAAGAAATGTGGTCTCATGGTGATGGAATGCCATGACAACCCAGGGAACTTGCTTTTCATGGCATTACATCACCACGAGACCACATTTCTTTGAGGCATTTTTTGAAATAGTTTGCTACCTTGTCTATGCTATTGCTTACTATTATACTTTGATGGTTTTTTTCCAAGTATCCATATAGCTTGTTTGAAAGCACATATTTTAGAATTTTAGCCATAGTAGCAAGGTAGTGAATTGATTGATAAAATGATTTGGTAGACATGTATGAAAAATGTGGTAGCATAGACAAGGCAGTGAACTATTTGAAAAAAAATCCTCAAAGAAATGTGTTCTCTTGGTGATGGAATGCCATGACAAGCACATTGAGACCACATTTCTTTGAGGCATTTTTTGAATAGTTCACCACCTTATTGGTGCAAGAGCACCAAGCCTCCTGATATGGTACTGAATGGTCATGGATGGAATTTTGGTTAAGATAGCAAATTTTGAGTTTTTTTTTTAATTTCAATAAGGTCTACTTAGACCATTCTCATGTTTCTAAAATGATTTGCAGTTTTCATTTGATAATTTGGACATAATTTTTAATCATGTTAAAAGTTGTCAAGAAGGTCAAATGTTGTCAAGGTAAGTAGAATAGGAAGTCATTTAAGAGGCTCTAGGGGATTTGGAAATAATAAAGAGTCAGAAGGACGAAAATGTCAAATTTGTAAGTTGCATAAATGCAACAAATTTGAAAACCAACGGCTAGCTCCTTTGAAAATTTGTTACTTGGTAGTTTTAGACATTGGGAGAAGTTAGATTTGAATCTAATCATTATCAAAGCCTCAAAAATGGCTTGTGTCTAGGGTTGTTGAAGGTAGTTTGAAGATTGTACACATTTTTTTTCATGAGACACAACGTTCTCATCAACTTTTTTCCTACTTTTATGAACTTTGAAGGCTTGGTACGGACCCGTATAGCCTTCCTTTTCCCTAAAAAATATTATATGTTGTAGGTACATGTGTTGGCTCTGTAATGCTTTAGATTTGAGGTCTTAATCATGCAAATTGATGGAGAAATCTTTATTTTTCTGGTATTGCTCATTTACCCTATTTTGGGGGTTTTGAAAGGGAACAAAATGGGTTTCTAAGCCTTCCACCCACTTTATAGTTATGTAAATTGGTGGATAGGCTTATATAGGTGAAATAAACATGTATGCATATTTTCTTGTGCAGGGAAGGCATATTTCTTGATTTGGGTGAGTCCCTAGGGTTGTTTCCATTGGAAATGCATGAATTTAATGGGTACAAACCTGAATTTAAAGATGGGGTGCTAGGAAAAGTTATCTTATGAACTTTTAAGCTTGTGGGGGTGAATTCTCTAGTTTTTGACTAGGTGGAAAGTTTGGGAAGGGCCTAAAAGTGTCTTTTTCAATAAACCCTCATCAAAAGTGCACAAAATAAGGGTTTTTAGGTTTGGTGTGGAGGTGGCCATAAAAATGAAATCTAATGGGGGATTTTGGGGATTGATAACCTTCCAATTGCTTCACTAAGGTATTAGAGTGTTTACAAAAGTTTAAGAGGGGGCTCCTTTGTAAAATTGACCTATTTGGAGGCCTAAAACGGTGAGAAAGTCAGTTTTCTCAAATTTGTTCCAAAGGAGTGATATGAGGGGCTAAAATATGTTTTGCAACTCTATAATGGGTGTCTGAATCATCATTTTTGTTTTCAAGTGTTTTGGGAAGTTGTGGAGTTAAGTGCGTAAAAATGGGTTTGGACTACTACTAGGTTTGCAAGGGTGAAAGTGGGAAATCCTACGTCTGATTGATTTCAAAATGTGGAAGTTGTTTGGATTGGTCCAATAGATCTTTTTAATCTTGTCAGATGCCTCTTGAAGGAAAGTTGACACTTTGAGTGGGTCTGGGTCTCCTGTAGATCTACATCACTTGTATATGTTATTGCTTCTTATTATGCTTTGATAGATTTTTTCCAAGCATACATAGCTTGTTTGCAAGCACCTATTTTAGGCTTTTAGCCATAGAAGCAAGGCAGTGAACTATTTGATAAAATTCTTTTGTAAACATGTATGAAAAATGTGGTAGCATAGACAAGGCAATGAATTGTTTGAAAAAATGCCTCAAAGAAATGTGATCTCATGGTGATGGAATGGAATGAAAATCCAAAGCAATTTGCATGTCATGGAATTCCATCACCATGAGACCACATTTCTTTTAGGCATTTTTTCAAGTAGTTCATTTCCTTGTCTAGATAGTATTGCTTTTTATTATGCTTTTGATAGAATTTTTCCAAGCATCTATAGCTTGTTTGAAAGCATTTGTTTTATGCTTTTATCCATAACAACAAAGTAGTGAACTGTTTGACAAAATAATTTGGTAGAAATGTATGAAAAATGTGGTAATATAGAAAAGGCAGTGAAATATTCGATAAAATACATCAAAGAAATCTGGCCTCATAGAATGCCATGATAAGAAAATGCAATTGGCAGCTACTCCTACTTATTAGTTATGCAATGTGAAGTAATTTCATAACTGCTTAGGTTGACTTTGTAAAAACTATATTGTAATTGAAATTTTTTCATCTATCAACATCTAGTTATTAGTTAAGCAATGTGAAGTAATGCTTTGACTTTGAAAGATGTACAATAAAATAAAATCAATGATATGAATATAAACTACAAAAAAATATTTTTTACAATTCATTAGTTAAAATATTTATTTTATTTGCTCTCTATATCTCTATATGCTATGGAAATACATTTCGATTTCAAAATAAATAGATTTTATCTCTTGTTCTATATTTTTTTATGTTTTTTCTAAATATGATTTTTTCCCGACTTTTTAAAAAATTCTTATAGTTTTAGTTTGTCAAAATTTTCCCCAAAATATTTTTGATGCTATGCATTGGAAGCATTAATCATACATGTGAATACACACACTATATGTGAAGTATACATGTAAATAAGTGAAGCATACATGTGAGTAAGTGAGGCACAAATAATTGAAGCATTCCAGAGGATACAAACCACCAGGAATGGAGCTTTTTGAGAAATCAATAGTAATTAATTAAGCATTATATGTAAACAAAATCCATTCCTACAACATTCAAGGATATGATTTACATAATACGCATGATAACATCATTCAAGAATGGAAGTGGAAAAATAAGATATTTTTAATCAAAAATTTGTAAGGTATACAATGATATATATATCGATAAAAGTATATACAATAAATGCAAAAAAACCATACAGGTTTAGTACAAAGGAGCCATATTATGGACATAAAATGTCATGCATATATTGATATTACAAAAAATATGTTCCAAAATGCCACATAGGCATACAACAAACGACCCTAATACAGTCATTTCCCTCTAAGGGAAGGAAATAGATCCCGTGTTGCCTTCGAAATTTGGTTGGATGGAGTGACTGTTGGTTCTATAGTCTTTCGAACATGCTCGCTAGTCCTCCTCTCTTAACTCCGGACCTTCAACTGATACAATAAAATGTAAAGATGGTAATACACAAAAAATGAATTTTGGAATGACATATAACAAAATATAATCACTCACTGCATACAAATAGTCATCATTCACATTTACATCATTACCATGTCCACGATCTGGAGTGACAACCACCTATAGCAACCATCAAGATAGAAATTAAGCTACACAAAAGTATCATGAAAATTTTCTATGATAGACTATAAAAGAGAAAATATAATGTCAAATCAACTAATCTATTGCATACCTCTCTCAATGGATTAGAACTGGCTATTGTTGTAGCAACTCTGTGCTCCATCATGCCACCAACATCACTAGGGTTGTCTGATGTCAACATCTACAAATGGTAAATGAAAGAGTAAATGGTAGGGTGAACTATTAAATGTTAATGGGATGGGATTATGAAGGAATAAAGGAACAAAAAGTGAATTAGGAGAAGATAATGTGACACGATCAAGGAATACAAATGCAATGTTTGTGTTTCTCATCAATTTTTTATATTTGTATATGTAAAATTATGAAAACTAGCTAACATTGTTGTACAACATCATTATTGAATAAAAGCTACTTAAGTGTAATTTGCTTGAGTAAATGAATTGCAAGGTGTGGAGGTCGAAGGTCCGCCAAGAAACTATTTGAAATCCAAAGCATGTTATGAGGCACACATTCAAATATAACATTCAACTGTTCAAATGCAATAATCATATCTTTAATACTAGTTGCATACCTATGGACTCAATGTCGAGAATGAATAAGGGTCTATAGGAATGGGGAACATCTCATGAACACTCCAACCATGAAATTTCATCATATCAAAATTCTACTAATTTCCTTATTCTTAAATTTCAAAATATAATTTAATAAACAACATTAAATGAACTTGCTGAATTTTACCTGAGTGTTAATGCCGAATGTATCATTCAGAAAATCATCTATGAAATCCATCGCCTTTGCAACTAATGTAGGTTGTGTAGCTGCATCCCGAGCACTCTGATAATCATACGTGCAAACTGCACCACAAACACCATAATGGTGGGGTGGAGCTCGGGTCCTACATGTCTCCTCCACACCAGGATCTAATAGAGGCCTCACACACTGTAAAATGGTTTGGGTGAGTGAGCCAATCGAATCCAGCGTGTCCACCTCTACACTATCCTTAGCAATGGAAGGAAAATCGACATGCTCCACTGTGGGTCTGGCCAAGGGTCTCGGTGCCAACTGTGGATTATGTCATGCAACAGGTCTATCATGTGTGAAGCCCCCACCTCTACCCTGAAAGTCTAAGATGTCAAAATAATTTGGTATCTTATTAAGGATAAAATCATAATAGAGTTTCCTCAAAAAGTATTGTGGTACCTCATGGTTATTGCATGGAGTTTGGTCAAATACCATCCACCACTGCTCCCAAAATTTATTTTTAATTAGTTCATGGTGGCACCAATGGATGGGGAACCTCCTCCATGTATGAGACAAAGGTGCGTTGGTTTTTGGGTCTGTAAATAGGGCACACAAGTTAGCTTTGCTAATTTTTTATTTTTTAACATCTGCATATGACAAACCTCTAGCATAATATTGTCTCATCCCATGCCTCTTATTTGACCAAAAAATTATTTTCTCACTCATTTTTCCTATGTGAGATATAGTTGACTTCAATGATTCAATAATCCCTCTCCTATAAGGGTGGGTTTTGGCATGCTCTGTTAATCTTCCAATTAATTGTTCAATGTCTCTTTTATTGTTTTCAATTTGATTTAGAATATTTTCTTGTGTTCCTTGAGGATGCCTATGAATTGATGGAGGGGTTTTAGGTTGTTCTTGAATAGGAGGCTCTTCTTGAGTGGGTGACTGTGAATTCTCAATGTTTGGAGGTGGAGTTTCATTCCCTGAGAATTAGAAAAAAATTAATTATAAAAACCTATTTCAATCTGCATTCTAAATCAAATTCAAAATAAATAGAATAAAAATACATACCTCTTCACAATCTTTGGCATCTCTGACATGTTGGCGGTATCCTCATGAAAAATAGCAAGCTAAGGATGTAAATACTGGATGATATTTGGTGAGCGTGAGTTGTAGACCTCAAATCCTCCAAGCCAAGCCATGGGTTGAAGTGAAATGAGGTTTCAAAATGCATTTTTTTATTTTATTCACCTTTGGCATTTGGCACATGCCAAATGGCCATTTTTGGCATTTTTTTGCAAATTTTTACAATTTGAAACCTAAATTGTGTCACAGATTGGTGCACTTACCCAATTAATTATTAAGGAAAATATTTTAAATATTAAGTTTATTGATAGTTTTCGATTGTAATATTAATAGTTAATATGTTATACAAGGCATCATGATTTCATTTAACTATAGGTTCATATATCATAAGTTTTGGAGTAATTAGTATATCACTTGATAATTAATTATTCATTAATTCATTATTAGGTCCCTTATTACTTTATTCAATTAAGATGAACCTAGGAGTTTTTTATTATTATTAGGTTGGGCTATGTATAGGTCAAGTTATCTCATTGCATGAGATTAGGATAGTTTTCAAAATCTAATAAAATCCTCATCTAGAGTTTACTTTATGTTTTATAAGAATTCATTATGGTATTTTGTATTCATTCACAATCTAGGTGTTCATTATTCAACATAGAAGGCATATCATCTATGCCTTTTTGGATCAATATTTTATCTCTTCATTGTATAGAAATTATATTACTTTGATCTCTTGTATGTGATAGGAATTTTGGTTCCAAGTGATATTTTGGATTTGTGGACTTTAATATTGTAGTAACGGAAAAAGTATCCCTTTTCCCTTAGTTTGGGAATAATTAATATTAATAAAATGGGCCTAATGTTGCCTTGATTTAGTGTTGTAATGTGTTTTACACATTCAAATTAAGTTTAGGACCCTTCTAAACTAAATGGACTTAATGATACCTTATTTAGGGTGGTGTAAAGTGTATCTTTACACTTTCAAACTAATGTAAGGATTTATTAATTAATTGAGGTTAATTTTACTTAATTGGCCCCTTTAATTCAAATCCAAGCCTAATTAAATACAAATTATGAGGAATAAAACCTGACATTCATAAACAATATTACACAACACTTAATTTTATAAGGTGTGTGACCTAGGTTAGTGACCTAGGACCCATTCGCCACATGGTGAATGGGTCCTCCCTAGGTCCTAAGGCCCTATTTTCACATGAAATTTCACATTTCCCGAAGTGTGTCCTAGTTAAGTGAGCTACAAACCATTCACCCTATGGTAAACGAGTCCTCATTTAGACCTAAGACCCTCCCTCGAGATATGCTTTTGGCAGTATTTTAATGATTTCAAATCCAAGATTTGATGTCAGCTTGGGATATTTGAATTTTAGGAATTAATGTTAAGATATGTATAATTATAAGGCTATTTCAGTATGTTTCACCTAAGAATTTAAAGCTAAGATCCTAGAGCATTCAAGTGAGCATTATGAAGAGTATTTCAAGAGTAGATTATTGAAGATTATTGTCGAAATCAAGATTAATATCATCATGTCAAAAGTTTAGTGCATCATGCATGATGTTGAGCTAATGTGTTGATATAACACTCAAGATCCAATTCAAGCATTGTTTCTAATCAAGGTTCATTATCAATATTTGCATTCATTGAGGCCACTTCATGCTAGATTGAAAATTTACACCAAGTAAGGTTTCAACTAAGGTCTGGTGAGTTGTGACATTGTATTTGTTCATTCATCATTCCTTTATGCATTGTTTGAATTCAAGGTTTAATTACCAAAATGGGGTTTGACCAAGGAAAACCCCTATTTCCTAACAAAAAATATTTTTTCTCTCATTTGATGTGTGATTGTAGGTTTTAGGTTGAAGATCTTTTGGAGAGAAAAATTACAAAAGTTGTCAAAATTGTCAAAGTTACAAAGTTGTCAAATTACAAAAACTAAGCTACAGGATTTATTTCCCTCTTTTCAATAGTGCTTGAATAGGATCTTGGAGTGTAGAGTGAGAAGAATAGAAGCTACAAATAGATTTCCAAAGCCCTAACTAGTTCCCATTCACCATAGGGAGAATTCCTCAAATAGGTGTAGAAAAGCATGCCATGAAATATGCCAAAATATGTCATCAATGTATGTTCCCACTTTAAAGTGGTTGCTAACACAATTACTATGAGAAATTGCTTTAAAGTAGCCAATGATTTCTCCTAAGACATGAGATATTTCCTCAGAAGACCCTATGCCAAGTCATATGTTTCCAAAATAAAGCTAAGTTATGAAAAAGGAAAGAGGGGTTTCCCCCAAAAATATAATGCTAAACCCAAAAAGAAAAGTATGTCACATGTGAGCCAACTTAAGGCATGTCATCCACATCCCAATATTTCTCTTATATATACATGGAAGGTGGTCAACTAGCCAAGAGACAATCAACAAGTGACATGGGAGGATAAAGCTACCTAACCCTTTGCCCCCACTAAGTTTGCGACAAGGGTGAGTCGACGATGGATGATGATATGCCACTCCTTGCATTAGGTAAATTATTTGCAATGAATTTAAAACATGCAATAGTGAGTATCCTATGATTCTTCAACTATTACATGGCAAGGAGCAGCAACTATTGTTATTGACTATAATGAGTAGAAAAAGTATCAATTGTATGCATTCCTAATGAAATATTTCCACATGTAGTATCTATCAATTCAAGATGCACCAAAGTTATACTTGTCTTGGAATCTTTTGTAAGGTTTTTGATATTAAGTGAAGATATTTTTGATGTTTTCATTTCTATCAAAAGATAATAACCAATACCTTGAGTTGTTTCTTGCATATTAGGATCTATAGGGACACAGATACCTTGTTCTCTAGCACCACATCCTTTTCCACTATAACCAAGTTCTCTCATAAGTTCATAACCACTTCCATAAATTTTTTGCATTTCTTTCAGATTTTTTGGTTGCTCATAATCTGCTTCATCAAAGTTTGTTGTGCAATTTTCTTGATCTCCTAAAGTAGTTGAGGTGGATGCTTTCAAATTTTTGTTAACATTACTGCTTTTTTTTCCCTTTTCAAACTCTTTTTTTATGATCTTGTATTCACCCATGAATTTTGGTGTGAAATATAAGGAGCCCCAATCGTCTTCCAATAGCTTAGTGACTTCATCAATTTTCTTCTCATGTTCTTCTTCCTTCATGGCTTCCACTTTTTCAATTGCATACAATGCTTCCAAAGGATCTTTTCCTTCTCACTCGGTAATCAATCAACTTTCAGGTTTAGGATCAGCTTTGAGCATGTAAATATTGTTGTTATAGACATACTTCATTACATGATGCAAAGTAGAAGACACTCCATTCATTTCATGAATCAAAGGTCTTCATAAGAGGAGATTGTAAGAAAGATCCTTAGGAATAATGTGGACTAGAGTTTGTAATGTTACTTTCCAAACTTTAATAGGTAATGTGATGACTATGAGTGGTTGTTTTCCTATTTTATCAAATCCATAGATAGATAAAGAATTGGGTTTAATATCACTTCTACTCATTTTGATCTCTTCCAAGAGGCTCACACTACACACATTTAGGGTCGAACCATTGTCAACAACAGTTTGTTTTATCATGGTTTGATTAACATAGATTATTATGTTGAAGGAATCATGTCTCATTAATTTCTAAGGAAGGTAACTCATCTTGACATAAAGTAATCTCTAATTTTAGCGGTGTTATAGCTTGAATTTGGGCTACCACATCATTTGATTGCACATTACAAGGGCTAGGAACTTGTTGTAAAGCACTTTGGATCATGTTATGATGATGAGGGTCCAGGTTGGAATAATGTCCAATAATGAAACCTTAGTAGGAGTATTCTTTAGTTGTTCAACAAGATTTTACTGCTTTCTGCTTTGTAGAGGTAAACGTGGAGGACTAGGAAAGAATGGTTTAGGCAATGGGAGGGATATTGGAGTTGTTTGTCTTGGTTGTAGATTGTTCCTAGTGTCATATGTATGAGAAAAAAAATTATAACTCGGTTGATGTGAAACATTATCAAGTTTCCTTTTAGGTGGTTCTAAGATAAGCACGGGTTTATTTTGAAATTGTGGTTGATGTGAGGGTGGGTAAATGATAAGTTTAGGCTAAAGAGAGTACTTCAAGGGATATCTAATGTGCATAACCCCAAAAGAGTCATTTGTATTTTCATGATCTCTTAGTGAAGGAGAGTCTAATGTTACTTCATCATCTTCATCTAAGGAATCCTCATCATTATTTTTTGAAAGACATGTGTCAATATTCTCATTTTCTTCCACCATGATATCTTACCTAGTAGGATATTTTTTAGGAGAGAAACAAACTAGATGTTCATGACATTCAAAGGTTGGTTCTTCTAAAATGACTTCATCACAAGCAAGGGATTCATCTATGGTTGGATTTTCATGCTTCTCAATGATGGAATTATCTTGTTCATTAATGTTTTCACACTAGGAGAAGAGGGACAAATGGGATTGTCATAACTCTCATCGATTCAAATTTTTAACATCAAAATATCTTCTTCACCAATAGTAGAGATATTAGGAGAAGGCCCAATTTGATTGTAATGATTTTCCATGACTTCATCCTTTTTCTCTAAGGTCTCATTCTCTTGTGCCATAATAACTACCCTAGTAGGGCATCTTTTAATATTTTCATCACATTCCATGGTTATATTTTGTAAAGTAGCTTCATCACAAATAGGGGAGGCTTCAAGAGAAGAACAACTATGAGTTTCATGATTACTAATGATTGGGAATTTTCATTCAAATAGATCTTCCCAAATGGTTGGGGCATTAGGAAAGGGAGGAACAAGATCATCACGACTCTTAATTAGTGTATCTTCTAAACTATCTTCTTCGCATGTAGGAGGGATATTAGGAGAAGAACAAGTTTAGTTGTCATGGTTATCTATGATTACATCCTCATGTCCTATAATGTCTTCCCAGGTAGAAGAGTTAGGATTGGCATAGCTATCAATCATTTTATTTCTTTACACCAACATATCCTCCTCACAAATGTGATTTTCATGATTGTCCATGATTGTTGTGTTGGTAGATGAATGGAGACTAGGTAAAGTAATGTTAAGGAATGTTTCAATGATCACTTCTCATTGTTTCATAATATCTTCCCAAGGGAAAGTAGGAAAGGAAAAAACAAGACCTTCATGATTCCAACCGATTGTATCTCCTTTCGCTAAGATACCTTCGTCACAAATAGGAGAGGTATCAAGAGAAGAGAAATTATGATTATCATGATTGTCGTTGCTTACATCCTCAATCACTAAAACCTTCTCATGAATAGGAGAGATATTAGGGGATGAGGGGATGATAGGAAATGTGGTATCATGGAATATGTCAACAAGATCAATCTCTTTCACTAAGACATTCTCATAACTAACATGCTTTCTAATACATTTTTGCTTTGTAAACTTGGAAAGGAAATATACTATCATTTGTGAAATGTAATCTATACAAACTCAAAATGGAAATGCAATGCAATGACCTAGAATGAAATTTATGAATGCAATTTTTTTAGATTCTAAACAAGGTAATTTGCTGATTTTGAAAATGAAATGATTTAAATTATATTTTGAATTTTGATAATGCACTAAATGAGGAAAATTAAGCTAGATTCAATGAATTTAATGAAATAGAAAATCAGAAGATTGGAAAATAGAGATTTCAAATCCCAAAAAATGTAGATCAGGACCTATCAATGACTCATTCATAGTAAAGGAAAATGGGTCCTAGATAAGGATTTTTGAAATGTTTTTGCTGATTTCTGAGTGATTTTTAGTGAGTTTTAGATGCAATAAAGTTAAGGTTAAGCCTGATCAGGGATTCATTTTCTAGTAAAGGCGAATGGGTCCTTGATTAGGGTTTTGTAGCTATTTTTGAATTATTTTTAATCTTTTTCTAATGTCTTTCAATTCCAAGTATGAGATAGTAACTTTTAGTGTTGAATTTTTGCAAATATACTATGAAATGCAATGATGAAAAACTAATGAAATGATGAATGCAAAGATCTAAGTTGAAATGTAATTTTTTTTTAAATTTTCAAATGCAATTTTGTGAGATCTAAATGATATGAAAAATGACTTATCTATTTTTTTTGTATTTTTTCAGATTTAAGGAATACAAAACAATGAAATTCTGAAACCATAGATGATATGCAAGTTTGAATGCAAAGTAAGAAACCCTAAATGAGATCTAGTTCAATTCAAATGAATGCAAATGAATACAAAATCTAACCTAGGATGCAAGAGACTCCTAAATTCAAAAAATTACAATGTTTAATAGGTCGGGTTCACCAAAATGAAGCATAGAAAATTAGGGTTTACCACCATGAACGAACAAGATGATAAACCACTAATTTTTCTAGGGATGTTTCACTCAATTATGAGGGATAAAATTCATAAATAACAATAAAAAACTAATGTGAACTATTATAGCAATAAAAAGGGAAGTTTTGAGAGGCTAGAATGATGCATACCTTACTGCAAGAAGGTTGTTTTTAGGTCACAAAGGACTCGTTCGGATTTAGTGGCGAATGGGTCCCTGTTAGGGTTTTTTAAATTGAATTATGGATTTTGTTCCTCTCAGTCTACACTCTTATATCATAGGTTTTTAGCTCCCGAAAGTATTAAAAAAATTCTAGAGAGCTCCTTTTGTGATCTTGTAATGTAGATGACAACTTGTAACTTGACAATTTTGACAATTTCGCTCCAATATTGCTCTCCACTCGATCATAATCCTATGAATCTACAAACACACATGAAAGAGGAGAAAAATTTGTTGATTATTAGTGAATAGGGGTTTTCCTAAGTCAAATCCCTTTTAGGTTATTAAACTAAATGATGAAATAATGAAATAGAAGCATGAAATATGAAATATATAATGATGATACCTTGGAAGATGTCTTGGACAATAAATCTGCAAACTAACATGAAATAGACATGAAGAATATATATCTCAATCTCAAATTAGATGTGAAACAGTGCTTGCAAAATGGGCCTTTTGTGCTACATCAACTACATTAGCTAAAATACATGCATGAATGCACTATTCCTTTGACATGATGAAATGACCGTGAATTGCTACAATAAACTTCACTATTATACATTTTAATGCATTTGAAATTCTCTTGCTCTTGATCTTATGAAGTCAAATAAATTTTTTAGGAGAAACAATGTGATTTAACCCCATATTTATACAAAATTTAGAGATTAACCTTGAAATTCAAATAATTCAAGCTGACACTAGATCTAGGATTGAAAATCATTATGATCTCACAACAATTGAATGCAAAAAGGGGTGTCCTATGTGAGGAGGACCCATTCACCACTAAAGGTGAATGGGTCCTAGCACAACTTTCTAGGAAAATGCTTCAAGGGAATGAAATAACATAAAAAAACCCACCTAAAAAATGCAAAGAAAGGGGTGTCCTATGTGAAGAGGACCCATTTGGGCCACTAAAATAAAATGGGTCCTAGCACCATTTTCTAGGACCTTAAATTTATCAAATCAAATGTCATGTTGTATCATTATTGGTTATCAAGATAGATCCTTCAGAAAGTGTCATTAATAAGGCCCAAATTTGAATTAAAGGGGCCAATTAAGCTCAATTAACCATAATTAATTAGTGAAACTCTAGATTAGTGTGAAATTGTAATAAAACACTTTACAACACCCTAAATAAGGTACATTTGATGTAAATTTTAGTTAAAAGGGCCCTAGACTTAGTGTGAATGTGTACAACACATTACAACCCTAAATCAAGGCATTATTAAGTTAATTTCATATCAATTATTCTCAAATTAAGCATGCAAAGGGGTTACTTTTTTTGATGCTACATTTAGATTCCTAATTCTCTCATATTTTGGTATTGGCTTCTCCAATCAACAATGGATATTTTTCTACCTAAGAGGTGAAATGTTGTTTGTAGGTAGTGGATCGTATTTTATCTTCAGGTGTTCATCATTGACACAATAGATCTTTATTTATGAGGGGATTTCTATCCTTATTATCTCTCATGTTGGGGGACATTTATTTTACTTTTATGATAGAAACAATCTTTGGGGGTCACATTGGGTCCTCCTTATCTCCTTCTCTCACTAGTGTTGTTATTTCATTTTCTCTTTTTTGGAGAGGATTTTTCTTTCATTTATTTTTCTACTTTTCTCTAGTTATGAGAGATTCATATTTTTTACATGGGTACCTCATTAGGTTTTGTAGTTGAGACCCATCTATGCATCTATTATTGCATTCTTCATTGGATTTTTTTAGCTTCTTTCTAAGTTGATCTTAAGGGGTTGTTGGATTAATTAAGACATCACCTGATAATTAATTAATTATTAATTAATTTTTAGTTTCCTTATTACTTTATTCACATAAGCTAAAATTAAGAGTATTTTTATTATTAGACTAGGATATTTATAGGTCAATTTATCTCATTGCATGAGATTAGGAAACTTGTCACAATCTAATCAAATCCTCATCTAAGGTTTGCTTTATAATTTTATAAGCATTCATTATTATGTTTTGTATTCATTTATAATCTATGCATTAATTATTCAATACAAAATGTATATCAAATGATTTTGTGGATTAATATTTTCTCTCTTGGATGCATAGAAAATAAATTGTTTTAATCTCTTATATGTAATAATAATTTTGGTTGTAGGTGGCTTTTGGGAGTTTTGTCATTCACTATCAACTCCAACATGCTATACAAGGTATCATGATCTCATTTAATTGTAGGTACATATCTTATAAGTACTTAAAATTTGATAAAGGTAGTATAAAGTAGAAGTGGTTTCTAGTTTAATGAAGGGTAAATTTTGTGATTTTACAATAGAGACCTAGCATTGAAGATTAAATAATTATTTTCAAGTTAGCCTCTATTTTAGATTTTTATAATAGAAGATATAAGTATTCAATTAAGTTTAAATTTAGAGATAAATCAACTAATAAAAAGTAAATACATTGAAGAAATTTATCCCTTAAAATATTAATTAAGTTATTTAGAAATTATTGTTAGAGTAAATATGAAGGAAAAAACTAGATGTGAAAAGAATTCCAGTTTTACAAGAGATTTCAAAACAATAAAAAATTTCAAAGTGGAATTTATAATTAACGAGTATTTTGAAATATACCCAGAGAATAATGATCAATAAACATACAATAAAATAAATTATCCTACAAAAAGAAAGTCCTAAAAGCAAATGTCATGAAACATGGTCTATAGATAATGGAATCATTCTAGATTAGTTGAAGATTCAATTCATGCAGATCTTGGAGGGAGAGAAAGGAAACCTCTCAATGAATTCTATGAAAGAAGGAATTAGCAAATGAGTACGGATCATATGAAGATGAATAAGGATAATTGAATTCACTTATGTTATGCAACTAGGTGAAACATATAAAAGGAGAATTCTTGGATGAAGTTAGATTGTTGATACTTGGAGGAACTGTTGATTGTCAAAACAACACAACAATATTAAACATAATATTACTATTCTATTTCTCCTGAAAGAGAAAGATAACACATGGAGATCTAACTCCCAAGGTCCTGGTAATCGGTTCTCGATTATGCTGATTTCACTCAGTAGTTGATATAACCATAATGTTCAAGGGGCCTTTGCTAGTAACAAAGAACAAAAATGCATAACATTAGGTAGTCCATGTTTGGGGGGTTTTAAATAAAAGAAAAAGATGAAACAGAGCTTTAAATCAAAGAAACATGAATAAAATCCTTATGTATCTAGACATGTAGATCAACAATGAGTGTTCATTCTACCTAACCACAACTACAACAAGATGCAATCCATAGAATAAACATACACTACTGCATACATCCATAATGCATAATTCAGATATCATCAATGTTCACTAAAATTATTTCAAACAAATCATTCACTCATTCATCCAAAACACAGATCAAATGAATACCATAACAATTTAATTCACAGATAATCCAATGATATGATCTTGAATCCAGATTCCTTCTATTAAATTTCATTAAATAAGGAACAATTAAGCACAACAAAACCACTGGCGTATGGATTAATCATATATCATTAACCTTATCAAAATGGATCCAAACTTTTAAAATCATGACATGAAAACGTATGAAAACTATAAAATAATCAAGCCTTTTACTGAACTTTTCAGAGTATCTTTCTAAAACATTGAAATCCTAGATCTAGTTTCTATCTTCTATCCTCAAGTGGCTGATCTTTCTTCAATTAGCCAACCTTTACAAAGTAGATTCTAATAATACATATAGGGTGCCACATGCACCAGTTTCTCAATCATTAATCAAGATCCACAATTCATGGAGTTGAAACTAAACGTAGAAGTGGACTCAAGAACCCTTGCTTTCAAGGCTTATCACTCTGTTGTACAAAAAAGGAAATCTGATACCCCAAGAAGGAAGTGAAACACACAGATTAGACTCAAAATTGAACTTATGTCAAAATCCACAAAAAAGAGGAGAAGAGCAGATGGAGTATGACGCAAAGAGTTACTCACTTTTGCATTGAATTCTCAAGGATGTACTCATCATAACAAGAGAATATATGTTGAAGAGTATCCAAATCCAAGCCATCCAACCAGTCACCTTCAAATTTGATTCTTTCAAATTCTGTAGAAACCAACTTTTGCATCTCCTTTAATTTGATTAGCTCTTTTCTAGCAACTCTTACCCCCTGCTAGATATCCATAAACTGATCTAGCAATAAACTCTCCCCATCATCTCCCTTTTGCATGATTTCTTCAAATCTACTCCTCCATCTCTCCCTTAGTTTATCCAACGACATGCCTTCTTTATTGGAGGAATCTAAGTTAATAAAAATGGCCACAACTGCCTCTAACTCAATCATCTGTTGATTCAAGTCCTTACTCATTTCTCGAACTTCTTCTTGATGTCCATGCATAGCCCTATACTTGTATCTTATGATGCTAACAATCCTTTCCACAAAATCTTCATTACTAAGCTCAAGAATTGAATATTCTAACAAGGTGGATTTGGGAACTTTGCTAACGTCCCCAAGCCTTTTAACATATTCCTTATATTCATCATCTTGCTTGTCCAAATCCTTAGCCTGTTAGTCCAGATCCTCTGCTAACTTAAAAGAAGCTTTATGAATCTTAGCGCCCTCAACAAGAACATCATCAGCCTCCTAGTTGAGCTTATCCAACCACTTGTCCATCATCCCTACCTTGCTTTTCATCTGAATCAAATCATCAGCTTCCCTCTTTGTTAACAAAACCAGGGATTCATGAAGAGCAGCCTATTGAGAAATGGGACTGGAAACATCTTTCAAGAAACCATGGAGCTGATCTAATTGAGCCTTAAGCTCATCCTTTCTTTGCTTATCTTTAATCATCCCAGTTTTGGTTGAAGAAGCCACAATATCAATCAAAATCATTTGTTGGTTTCTAGTAGGCTTTCCCAAATTTACTACCCCCAACTGATAATTAGTGATTTGCATGTCATCATGGCTCTTCTCCATTACAGGTATGGCACATTCAGTAATGATCTCTCCAGCATCAGTGAGCCTAGTGGAGTGAAGAACCGAGTTCTTCTTCTTAGGTTTCTCTTTCCCAATTTCTTTCATCATTTCTTCCCAATTCAACGGTTGTGGTTGAACAACTTGTTTTCTCTCTAAGTCCAGTTTCAACCAAGTAGGAGCAATAGGAGTAGTGGCTACCTAGGCTGAAGAAGAAGCAATAGTAGTGGAAGATAGAGGTTGCAACAATGTAAGCTTTGGTTGAGAATCAACCTCCTACACATTTTGTTGATCACTTTTCTCCCTTTCTTGTGCTAACTTTTTTGTTTCCTCTTTATTCTTTCAATCTTAAAACCTCTTAGCCTTTAGCTCCTTCTTTAAACATTCCTCTTCCTCTTTCTTCTTTTCTAACATTTCATCTCGCTGCTTTTTCAATTCTTCAAAATAGTCCCATGCCTCTTTGGACTTCTTCGCATGTTCAGCAATCTCAGTAGCCTCCTTTTCCCTTTTTAAATGTTCTTGCTCTTCCTTTTTCCTATAAGCTTCTTCTTGTTCTTTGAGCTTAGCTTCAATAGCTTCCTTTTCTCTTCTTTGCTGAGCCTTTTCTTCTTCAAGATCATGGATTTTCTATTGCATTATCAAACTATCCCTTTCTTCTTGAATTTTGATCTCTTGCTCCTTTTGTTGTTGTTGTTGAGCTAACTCATCAGCCTTCACCTTATCTTCCAACTCCCTTTGTTTGACTGCCAATTTAGATTGTGCATTGGCCTCCTCTTCCTGTTGATTAACTAATACCTCAGCTTGTGTCTTAGCATGAACTTTACTTTTAGCATCTTCAAAGAGTTTCCATTAATCTTATTTAGTCAATATGTGCTCAGTCCCTATGTATCATATGTCATATCCAAAGATGTCAAAGCTGGATGCTCTTTATCAGATGCAGTCTTCTCTGAATTTGTTTCAATATTATGTATCTCAATATGATCCTCCATTTGTTTTAAAACCTCTGCTTCATCATGTAGAGCTCCCTTTGGTAATTCTTGACCTAACTCTTGTGCATCAGAGGGCTGAGTAGGTACTTCTCCTGCAACAGATGTAGAAACACCCACCTCCACAGTTGTTTCATCTTCTTGTACCTCTGAAAGGTCTTGAGGAACCACCTCCTCTTCTTGTGCACTAGAAGGCATAAACTCTAAAGGCTCCTTAGGTTCCATCCTTCTTTTTTCCCTCTTATATCCTTGGGTGGTACCTACAGCCTTCCTCTTCTTAGATGATGTAGCCTTGGTCTGATTAGCTCTCAAAATCACCCATTGAATACTCCTATCGAGCATTGGTCTTTCAATCTGCATTATGTCAATTGTCTCATCCGCACTCCAATCTATTAGATCAAGATCCTTAGTTCCAATCTTGTTTGCATCATACCCAGGATCCAAAACTATCCCATCATCGGATGATGTGTCAGGAATGTTTTCTTTTATCCCAAACTCAATCATGAGTGGGATAGGTATCCTTTCATAATTCCTCCTCCTAAGATCATATTCATCTTGTAAGTCCTCCAAAAAATCCTCGAACAGATTGAAGTGCTTCTCAAAGACACTAGGAAGTAAAGCCTTCCTCTTGTGTTTGGGGTCATAGCATTTCTTGGTAGTGTAAAAGCCCAACTTCAAATAAAGTAATTCATCACAAACAGTCTTAGCTACTTGAATGTGTGGACAATAAAAGTCCCCCAACTTCATTGGAAATTTATGGCAACTTGTCTTGTGTTTGTTGCTAAATTGGAGATTCATAGCCAAGGCTTGATAAATAAACTCCATCAAGATGATTCTATCACCACAACACCTAGGTAGCAAATGGGGATGACCATCAAAGCCTACTAACCTAAAATAGGTGAATGTGGGGTACTAGATAAACCAATGTCCCCATTCATTCACAAAAGCCATTGCCTCCCTGCTAAGTCTATACCCAACATCACCATGTTAAGCTTGTTAATTATGACATAAAGAAAGGCATCATTAACCATTCTATAATGTTGCTCTGATGCTTGCAAGGTGAACTGGTTATAATACTCCCACACTTTCTTTTGTCCTTGTGCTTCCCCCAATATACCTTTTGTTTGAAGTCCAGGAAAAATCCCCACTCGGGAAGCTGCATAAACTACATAGGAAGTCATAAAGAAACGCTTGGTTTCTCTCACCTTTATCATCTAATTGTGAATGTTTTCTGATACTATCATAGACCAGTCAAATTATTTCCTCCCATCCAAAATGGTTTGGATGAAAGGAAACATCCATTCTTTAAATAGCAAAGCATCCCTTTTACCAAACACCCTAGAGAGGAACATGATTATATCTCCAATTTCTTTAATAAAGTCCACCCTCTTAGGATGGTCTGGGAGCTTGATCACAGACTTCTTCTCTACCCTCATCCAAGTCTTATTGATATGAAATCTATTCCTCTCCTTGTTATCACTGTAAAGCTTTAAAGCCTCCGCTTCATTTAATTGCTTATGATTCTTAGGATCAGGTATATGAAACATGAACTTGATCATTTGAGGTGTGAATTCAATAATGGCATTACCCTTCACATCCACACACTACCTAGTAGTAGGGTTATATGCTCCAACTACTGCAAGAAGAACTCTCGACATTGGATAGATAAGGGGAAAAGTGCCACATGTGCCAACCCGGATTGAACAATCCTTTCTATCCTTCCTATGATCTACTCTTCAGTGAATGTCTCCTCATGCAACTCTTCATAGTTGAAAGCACCCAAATTGGTGTCAGTTATGTCAGTCCAGTCAGAGTCAATTTTGCTAGCCGTGAGGACGGCTTCCCTATGCTTACACCTCAAGGTATATGGGAGCTACTCCACTTTGATCTTCTTTGGCCTAACTCCTTGCCAAGAAGTTTCACCTAGATGGCTCCTTTGAGAGGCCTCATCTAATGCTCCTAACATCTCTTAATACCTACAACAATTTCATGTATTAGATGAACAAAAAATCTAAGTTAGTCAATCATATAATCCCTCCCCCATCCTCCTAAGATGATATTTACTTGGTCAAATCATGCCTTGATTGGAGGCGGAACTGTAGAAGTATCAGTCATAAATAATATTTCTTATCATGAGGTGGGGCCGAGATCAGAACTGGATACAGATCAAAATAGTTAGAGGCGGGACCGGAACAAGAACCAAAACATGATCGAAGGAGGGACTGGAACGGGAATCAGACTAGAAACAAAAGATAGTTACCAAGTTCAACTTCCTCCCCAGACCCGGTTCTAACTAAGAGTAAAGATAGTGACATCATAAAAAGGAACGAGAGCGGATCAATTCCAGCAAACTAAGAGTATTTAAAACAAGGCGGTCATATGAACAAATAAACCCTAGGTCATATGGCCCCCAACGGAAACTAAAAATAGCACAACTTAAACCTCCAAAAACTCCTCTGTACATAAGTCATTAAAATCATGAACAGGTTAAATTGTAAAACCCTAATTCACTCGATACCCTATTTGCAAAAACTAGGGCACAACGAGAAACTGGTACAAACAACCCAAAACCAACATGATAAAACCAGAACAGGGTCTCAAAACAAAATTCATTACCTAAGCAAGGAAACCCCTTCAAAATTGAAACCCTAGTCAAAACTAGAGCATGAAAAAATGAACCTGTCATGAAAGTGACAACAAAACAAACAACAAAAGAAAAATGACGAACAAAAAAGCATACCCAACGAAATGAAACGAAACAAAAAAAGAAAGAAACAAGCGAACAAAACAAAAAGAACAAAAAAAAAACACCAACCAAGAAAACAAATTCATAGAATAAACCCTCCTGCAAATATTCAAAAATGACACAAATGAAAGAACAAACGGGAGAAAGAAAAAAAAAGAAACCTGCCTCAAAATGCTCCTTAGGATTGACCAGAAATTCACCAAGATTCACTCCACAATTCACCCCCGCGATCAAATCAATTCTCTCTCGACTTTCCTGGCCATAATTTGCTTAAACACTTCACATAATAATAAAAATGAGGTAGTTTAAGCATAATTTAACCTTTAATCAATAATTCGTGCATGCCAACAGGCTACATTTAATGCCATAAATGCGGTAGATCGGGGACAAAGCCAACGACGTGATCAGATAGTTAAGTCAGGTCAACAGAACATCAAAAGGTAAGGCAGATGCGGAGCCGGGTTGGAAACAAGATAAAGAAACTACACAAAGATCCCTATTTCATTTCTGACCCCGAATCTGGTCTTGACGAAAGGACCGACCGAAAACAACAAACAGAGAAGGGAGAGGAGACAAAATCAAAATGGAACTTTCACAAAGTTTTTAGTTCCATTTTGGTTCTAGATCCGGTCCTAACCAAAGGGAAAAGAACAACACAAGAACAAGGGAAGTGGGAACAGAGTGAACACCGGACCCGACCCAAACAACAAAGAAAGTGAGAAAGAAAAAGAGTGGAAGTGGAGTCAGGACAGGAACAAAAAAATGAAAACTTGAAACTTCCCATGTGAGTTCCAATCCAAGTTTCGATTCCGCACGAGCAAACAAACAAAACACAAGGAAATGACCAACAAATAGAAGGATGGACCAACCCAAGTGTTAGTCAAAAACAACCAACCAAACAAAGGAGAAAGCAAAGAAGAAGGCAAAGTCAGAGTCGGAACCATATCCGAACTAGAAACCTTGAAATAGTTCCATGTTTAGATTTGGTTCCGGACCCGCCTCCGGCAAAACAAAAGATAGACTTAGGAGCAAAAACAAAGAAATCCCAAGACCCAAACAGACAACCAAAGATAACCAAAATAAAAGAAAAGGGGGACCCATTTTGTTCCAAAATAAAATAAAATGGGGTGGTTATGCAAGGCATAACAAATGGCGACTCAACTGGAAAAAATGGTTTACCCATTTTTAAGATATTGAAGAATTCAATCACCCAAAACTTATAATTCATGAGACATGTTAACTTAAGTGTGATCAGAATATTTAAGTAAAGTTGAGCTGGAATCTCAGATGTAGAACCCACATAAACTACTACTTGAATTTGAGTGTGTGCATTCTTATGGTGCATCCTTCTTTATTTGAGCTTTCTCCATACCTAAACAACTATATCTACGATCCAAGCTACATGGGTTGAGTCCTTCAACTGTCATGCAATGAAATCCTGGGTATTGCTCTGTTGCCAGTCAGGCGTCCATAACCCCAATGGAGATACCTCTAGTTCTCTCAAAGCATTGCTCTAGTGCCATTCAAGCATCCATAACCCTGATAGAGATACTTGAATTACCCATTTTGTTTTGAGTTTTTCTTTTATCTTAGTGCTTCTCTTTTTCTTATTTCTTTTACAAGCCTTACTTGTGAAAATTCTTTTCAAAAACCTCCTCAATACAAAGACTTTAATAGTCTAAGATGTGGGTTGAGAACTACAGTGGATCCCATGACAGTTTTGGGGAAATAGATTTTTCACTTGAATCAAAGATATAATCACCCTGAGATGAATAGGCACTTTATAGTCAAATGTTTTATCTATTTTGTGATAGATTTCAATGATAGTTCAGGAGGTTATCTACAATATACCTTACTCCTAATAACCTTCAAACTCATGCTAAAATAACCATAAGACATGAGCTTTAGAACAAAATCTTTCGACACATATGCCTAAAAATGCCTAAACCAATTTCTCTCCTAGTGCCCACAACATTCTTTGAATAACAACCCTAATGCTTTAAGATGGAAAGAAAAGAGAATCCCTAAAGAAGACAAAAACAAACGCAAAACAACAAAGGAAATAAAAAGAAAGAAAGAATCAACAAACAATCAATAAAATGAAAGCAAAGAACCAGAAATTACACAAAATACATATATACAATCAATTAAGAAACTCAAACCTTTACGAACCTAAGTAATACTTGAGAAACTACCCATTGACTGGCAATTGAACAGGTTCTCCTGTCAAGGTGCTCAAATGAAAAGAGTTCTCACCCAAGATCTCCTTAGCCTTGTCCCACATCAACACCAGATCTGAGATTCTAAATACCTTAATCTTAGCTCTTTTGTCAAACCAACGTTTGACAATAGCCTGATGCTTGAAAAACTGCTGTAGAGCAGCATTTCTCTGTTCTTCCATGTTGAGAAGGTTGTTTAGTCTTACCTCAATCCGGTCATCTCTTGTATAAAACTCTTGCATGAACTTAAGAACAGGTATTTGTAAGTGTATTGGGAAAACCGGATCTTGGCCATAAACTAGTTTAAAAGGGAAACTTCCTAGAGCAACCTTAATATGAGTTCGATCTACCCATAAGAAAAATCTTAACTTGGTATGCCAGTCTCTAGGATTACTTTCAAGTAACTTCTTTATCACTTCTAACAAGTTCTTGTTAGCAAATTCTGCTACACCATTTCCTTGAGGATAGTAGTTAGAGGAATACTTCAAGATAATTTTATGCTCGTAAGCCCATTGCATAAATTCAGTAGATGAAAAGGTAGGGCCATTGTCACATACCAGGGTGAATGACACTCCAAACATGGTAACAATATTTTTCAGTGAGAAATTTAATAACCACCTCAATGGTGTTGTTCTTGTATGGTTGAGCCTCAGTTCAACGGGTGCAATAGTCTATAGTAGTTAAGATGAATTTGTGTCCTGTAGAAGAATTAGGATTAATTACCCAAACAAAATCCAGTGCCCATTGGGCAAATGGTCTTTCCTCATATACTTGTTGTAGAGGCATTGCTGGATTATGTTCCTTTGATGCAGAAGTTTGACATGTATGACATGTCCTGATGTGTTGATGTGCATCCCTGAACACATGGGGACAATAATATCCTGACCTAGGGATTTGATGAGCCAAAGAATCTGTTGATCTATGTCATGTGCCATGCCTACCATGGAATTCAGCCATGGCATATTTAGCTTCTTGTTGATCCAGACATTGCAGGTACACCCCCTCATAATTTCTTCGATATAGAGCTCCTCCTTTGAGCATGTAATGAGCACTCTTCATCCTCAGTGCCCTTCTCTGGGTAGCATTCATACCTTCTAGGCATTTGTTATTTACAAGGAAGAAGATCAAGTCAGTATACCATGGGTCCTTGGTAAATGAGTGCATAATATATTGCTGACAGGTAATATTCTTCTCAACCTCTACCATGTCCTTTGATAAACCTTGTCCTTGGACAAGTTTTATTGGATGGATCTCTAAATCATACTCTTGCAAGATAGCCATCCATTTTCCTCTTCTTTCCCCCAATTCACTTTGCATAAGGAGAGACTTAATCACTGGATAAAGCACTATAGCAATAACTTGACTTCTCAAAATGTAATGCCTAAAATTTTTTACTGCTCGTACCAATGCAAAGGCCTATTTTTCCAAGGGTGGGTACCCAACTTCTGCATTCTTGAATGGAAAGCTCATGAAAGCAATTGGTCTTTCATCTCCTTCACCTCTATGTTGTGTTAGGACTGATACACATGAATGATTAGATGCAAATGAATAAATATAAAAAGGCTTTAAGTAATCTAGGCTGGTCAAGACCGGTGCCTCAGATATTGATTGCTTGATCTGTGAAAATGCAGATTTAGCCTCATTGCTCCATTCAATCTTAGCATCTTTCTTCATCATCTCGTTGAGGGGTTTGACAATTTCTGCAAACCCTGTTATGAACTTCCTTATGAAATTAATCCTCCCAAAGAAGGACCTCATCTCCTTTTTACTACCTGGCATCGTCAATTTAAAAATAGCCTCAACTCTGTCAGGATCTATGGATATCCCCTTTTCTGATATCACATGCCCTAGAATTTTCCCTTCTGAAACTCCAAAGACACACTTCTTGGGATTTAGAGATACTCCATAGCTGATACATCTCTTAAGGACCTTTGCTAAATCAACATCATGATCCTTTCTTTTCTTGGAAAATATTGTCAATTCATTTACATATATAATAATACACTTACCTATCAAATCCTTAAAAGCCACATCCATTACGCACTAAAAGGTAGCTCCAGCGTTAATGAGGCCAAACGACATGCGTGTATAGGAAAATGTTCCCCATTTTGTAGTAAAGGCACTCTTCATCCTATCGTCATGACTAACAAGCACTTGGTTATACCCAGAATAGCCATCTAAGAATGACATCATCTGGGATCCATTAACAGTTTGTAATACCTCATTAAGAGAAGGAAGTGGATAGTTATTGTTCTCTGAGGCTTTGTTTAAATTCCTAAAATCAACACACAACCTGATCTCCCTACTTTTCTTACATACTAGAACTAGATTGGCAACCGATGTGGAGTGCCTTACTAGGAAGATGATTCTTGCTGATAAGAGCTTTTGCACTTCCTTCTGTATTAAAGGCTTGATCAAAGCATTGACTAGGCACTGCTTTTGATGAAAGGCCTTGGCTTCTGGCTTCAGCGGTATTATGTGTGTGATCACAAAGGTGTCAAAAGTCTTCAAATCTTCATAGCTCTAGGAAATTATCGCAATATCTTCTTTTAACACCTTAATTATCTCATTTTTGATCTCCTCAGGGTAGCTCTTCCCTATAAGGACATTTCTTTCAGGGCCCGAATCAGCCAGATTAATGGATTTGTACTTCCCTCCTTCACTCTGTGTTGGCACTCTCTCCTGAGCCCGAGGATCAAAATGAAATATCCTTTCTAAGGCTGCCATCCCCTTAGGGATGCTTTAACTCTTTAAGTTCATTACTCCTTTCGTATCACAATCTTCAGGGTCCCATTCTCCCTGATCTCTATCTGATTCATCTATGATCTGACCTTCAAAGACATCTAAACTTTCCAAGAAGGAAAATATGTGTTGGTCGTCCTCAAAGACTTAAAAATTCTAAACATTATCAGGGTCTGGTAGGATTGAAACTAGCTCAGCTAAAAATATTTTCAATTTGGAATCCTACATGGGCTCCAAAGTACTAGCACTAACTGCCAAAGCATCTGCAATCTGATTTTGCTCCCTAGGAATGAAAGTAATTATGAAAGCATCAAAGTCCTCGATCATATTCCAAACCCTATTTCTGTAAGCAGCCAATCTTTTATTATGGTAGGTATATTGGCTGCGAACTTGTTTTATAATACCTTCAGAGTCCCCCATCACCATAAGAGATGTGACCTTCTTCTGATGAGAAAACATTAAGCCCCTAGCAAGTGCTTCAGACTTTGCTACATTGTTTGTGCAACCAAACTGTAGCCTATAGGAAGCAAAGTAAGTCTTCCCCTTTGGATTGGTTAATTCCACCCCTGCTCCACTTCCCGATGTAGACTTAGAGCCATCAAATTTCAAAATCCACAATTGATCTAGGGTTGGGATCTCTTTCTTTTTCTGGCCCACAGTCTTTTGCTTGGCAAAAGTATATGGCGGCTCGAACTGGTGCTGATCATCAGTACTTGAAAGTAATTGGGGGCACAGTTCATCAGAAGATTCTCCTGAATTGAAAATTTGTTCAGGAAGTGATTCCCGAACTTCCCCTTGAGCTAGGTCATGATTTAGTACCTTTGTCACCAATGCCCTGGGCATTGGAAGTGTTTCCAAGGTAAGTGTAATTGGAAAAGACTAAGATTGCTTAGTCTCAAGTGATAATTCAGAACACAAAACCTGAGTCTGCTTGAGTTGAGAAGATGATTCCCTCTTAGCAGAGCCGACTCTCGTAAGGATGGTTGCATCCTTAGCTTGAAATGGAAATTCATTAGTAGGGGTCTAGGGCTGGCATTCACTAGTTTCTAATAGCCTAGAGACATGTTTTAAAATGTCCACACAGGGTTGGCAAGTTAATTCAGAGTGATTCTGGTAATGCACCCTACACCAGTTAGGAAGTAGGAGACTCCACATATCGACCTCCTCTCCCAATACCAGCTTATCCTGTTGTAATTTCCTTGTTAGGACTTGCTGATTAACAGTAACCCTTGGGTCATTTTGCTGTGAAAGGGGCGAGTCATCAAAATGAAGTACTAAAAAGGTCATGATTTCCTCCTGCTTGTAAACTCCTATCTCGGTTTTGAAATAGGCTACCTCATTAGGGGAATCATATTCAGTGATCATATGTTTAAGCCTGGGCTCACTTTCAATTTTGATTTGGCTTGCTATTCCTTTCTAGGGCAGCCACATGTGTGAGAAATCCAAAGACAAATATCCACCTAGACTTTTCATCAAGTCTCTACTCAAGAGCATACTATAGGTTTCTAGAATATCTGCGACTTGGACATCCACATAGGTTTGGATCCTTGGATCAGATCCAATCTATACATGGATGTTTTTAAGCTCTCCTACCACATTAACTTCTATTTTATCTAACTAAATAACCTTTTTATTTGGCTGGAGTGGACTCAGACCTAACTTCCTACAAATCTAAAATGACATTACATTCCCTGATGCCCCAGAATCCAGTAGATAGTTATGTAAATTCTTTCCAAAGATTCTCAAACTTAGCAAGAAAGGTGGAGTACCAGTCTTACATTTGTAGAGAGCTGCATTGATCTCATTAGTAGGAGTCACCTTTTCTCTTCCTTTTGACCTGTCTACTTCCCCCAAGGCCTTCAACAAAATTTCCTTTTGAGTAGGGCATCATTTCTGAACATCAAAGAAGACATTGAAGTCTTCTACCTCTGCATCTTTGTAATGAAATCAAATCTTGAATCATTCATAACCTAATATTTAGGAATTGAAATGAATTACATTTTTTCTGAGAATCTAATGGTCCTTTTGGTGGTGGTGGATTATTATTAGCATTCTGATTTGGGGGGACCATGTTATTAGGAGGGGCAAAGGTCATGAATGGCCCTCCTTTCTTATTTCTAAGGAAATGCCCCCCCTTGGTTTGGAAGGCTTGGGCATCGTACACATCTTCCATCGCTTCATTTTCTTCCTTGTTGGGAATGGAAGTTCTTCCTCAAAGATATCATATGCCATGGAAATATCCATTGATCCACCAAATTTGTTGGATGCACCCTGGAATGGAACATCAGCTTGGGCTATCGTAACCATTTTTTCCATCTCTAGGAAAATTACCTCAGAATGGACCATAGTATCATGTAGTCTACACCAATTAGTCATAAGGTTGAGGTCTGCCACATTAGCAGTGTGCGGCTTCTCGTCTCCTACTTGATAATTGTGGGAAACTCCTCCGTTATTGGGTCCAGTATTCCATGGCCTATTGTTGCTAGGCTTTTGATTGTATCCTCTATTCTGATTTTAATAGTTTTGATTAGAGGAGTTTTGGTTCTGGAAATTCCTATTGGTGTTTTGGTTGGTATTATAGTTCTCACTAGGATTTTGGTTAGGATAACCACCCTGATTAGAATATCCTCCCTAATTCTAAATTTTTTGGTTCTGGTCCTGAGGGGTATTTTGTATGAGTTGAGCCATGTTGTTAGACATCTGAGACAGTGTCTTTTTGAGAGTCTTCATCTTGTTGGTCAGTTGGAGAGTCTTTTCACTTTCTAGATTCTTCACAGGAAAAGATTGATTAACTGAACTTGATCCCCCAGCTTGAATTTGGTAATTTTGATTTTGCTGGGAGGAATCCTGGGGACCATTATTAAAAAATGGCAAGGGAGGTGAACCTTGGAATTCATACATGGGTCTGTATTGGGAATAGGACATCCCTGGGACTGTATTGAATAGAGGGGGTGGATTGGACATTTGGTATCCTATAGGAGGGAGAAATCCTCCTAGACTCCCGCTTTGTAGACTAATCTGCTGTTGCAACTGAATGGCGCGATGATATACCTTAGCCAAAGAGTCAGTTTCATTAGCATGATATGTCCTTTTCAAGAACAAGCCAATCAAAGGGTCCACAACCCTTAAGTATGCCAAGATGGCAATGTTCTCAGCCACTAGGTAAGGATCTTGCAACCTTTAGTACATCCTCTGGAACCTGGTGTTGAATAGAGGCAGTGGTTCATGGTGTTCCTTCCTTATAGTGGAAAAATGGTGGTCAAGGATAGCAGGGTCTACATAAACCCTGAACTAGTTAATGGAGGCATTCTCTAAATCTGTCCAACTTAGAACCGACCCTTGGGGTAAGTTCAAGTACCAATTATACGCCATGTCTCCCAATGAATAGGGAAACAATCTGCACACAACATCCTAATGAGCCACCTAAGCATGGGTACATACATCTTTAAATGCTTGTATGTGCTCCTTGACGCTTCTTGACTCCCCATGCATGTACTTAGGACAAAACCTCTATGGGTTCTTTGGGAGATCGTGTATACCTCCAAGGATAGTCCCTTATGGTGAAGGGTTATTAATAAAGTAAGGCATAGGTCTTGGTGGTGATACAGGTTGAGTAGGTTGTGGAATGGGTGAAAGTGGTCAGTGAGGTGGTGTAGGTGGGTTTGGTGGAAACCCAGGTGGGGTGAGCGGTGGTGATAAAGGTTGGATCAAGACTCTACGAGCTTAGGGCCTATGCCCAACAGGGGTTTGGAGTTCAACAAATAATTCAGGATTCTGAGAAGATCTAAGAGCTCTCTTGAACCTATCTGGTGAGAATGACCCAGTACGAGCTAGCTTGTTCTTCAAGCCCTCCTTCTAGTGCCATATTTGTTGATGGTCAAAATAGCACAACAACATTAAACAAAATATTACTATTCTATTTCTCTTGAAAGAGAAAGATAACACATGGAGATCTAACTCCCAAGGTCCTGGTAATCGGTTCTCGATTATGTTGATTTCACTCAGTGGTTGATATAACCATAATGTTTAAGGGGCCTTTGCTGGTAACAAAGAACAAGAATGCATAACATCAGGTAGTCCACATTTGGGGGTTTTTAAATAAAAGAAAAAGATGAAACAGAGCTTTAAATCAAAGAAACATGAATAAAATCCTTACGTATCCAGACATGCAGATCAACAATGAGTGTTCATTCTACCTAACCACAACTACAACAAGATGCAATCCATAGAATAAACTACGTTGTTGCATACATCCATAATGCTAATTCAGATATCATCAACGTTCACTAAACTTATTTCAAACAAATCATTCACTCATCATCCAAAACATAGATCAACTGAATACCATAACAATTTAATTCACAGATAATCCAATGATATGATCTTGAATCTAGTTCCTTCTATTAACTTTCATTAAATAAGGAACAATTAAGCACAGCAAAACCACTAGCGTATGGATTAATCGTATATTATTAACCTTATCAAAATGGATCCAAACTTTGAAAATCATGACATGAAAACGTATGAAAACTATAAAATAGTCAAGCCTTTTACTGAACTTTTTAGAGTATCTTTCTAAAACATTGAAATCCTAGATCTAGTTTCTATCTTCTATCCTCAGGTGGTTGATCTTTCTTCAATTAGCTAACCTTTACAAAGTAGATTCTAATAATACATATAGGGTGCCACATGCACTAGTTTCTCAATCATTAATCAAGATCCACAATTCATGGAGTTGAAACTGAACGTAGAAGTGCACTCAAGAGCCCCTGCTTTCAAGGCTAATCACTCCATCGTACAAAAAAGGAAATCTGATACCCCAAATGTGGACTACCTGATGTTATGCATTCTTGTTCTTTGTTACCAACAAAGGCCCCTTGAACATTATGGTTATATCAACCACTGAGTGAAATCAGCATAATCGAGAACCAATTACTAGGACCTTAGGAGTTAGATCTCCATGTGTTATCTTTCGCTTTCAGGAGAAATAGAATAGTAATATTCTGTTGAATGTTGTTGTGTTGTTTTGACCATCAACAGGAACTAGTTGACAATTTTTGCTTGAGAGTTAGTGTGGCTACAAGGAAGAAGTGTGTGTTTGTCAATATTGAGAAGAAGTTATTTTATCCATAGAGATGTAATCAAATTCTTTATCATTATTTTTGGATATTATTTAATTTAATAACAAATTATTTATTTATTATACAATATTTTTGAGGAAATGTTTCAATTTTTTCATTTCTTTCTCTTGTTTCTTGAGATGTTGTTTATGGGTGTGCTTATGATGCCTATTTTACCAAGAGGCACTATGTAAAATGTATTTTACTAATTTATACTTTGATATGGGCAATGCGGTGGATAAACTAATAGCAATCAAATAGGTTGGAAAATTATTGTGTAAATCTAATAGATACTGGGCATAAGGTGGATGAAAATCTTCACTAATAGACATGATTAATATGAGATGTTACTCTAACTAATCCATTAGATTTTGTATATAATTATTAAATTTTTAATGATATATAAAATAAGAAAACAGAAAAACTATATAATAATTAAATAAATTTTAAATTTCTTAATAGAAACACTAGAAACATGAAAATAAAAAAACTTATCTAATGAGTTATATATATATATATATATAATGCTACCTTAACAATATTAATATAATCTCATCTATATGAACATAAATTGCTAGATTCATTTTAAATAACATTTCTTTAAAAAAACAAAAAAAAAAAACAAAATACATCAATAATGAGATTGATTGTCATCTTTGGATGACTCTACATTTTTTAAATACTCTTTAACATAGTATGGTTTCACTATTGAATAGAAAAATAAAAATGTAAACAACAAAGTGGAAGTATAGTCGGATTCAAATGAGGATAAGAATTTACAATTTAAAAGCAATCATCATCATCCTTTTATTGAACCTCGCATCCACAATAAATATGGGAAACAGTAATTATTTCCTCTATATTAACATGCTCATGACTAGCCAATGGTTGATCGACTAATATATCAAGGATAGATACTTAATATCATTCAAATACATTTTCACAATCAGCTTGAAGCAATATCACTTCCTTTTCAATTTAATCACGTAAGATAGCTAAATCGTAATGGAAAACCAGACGAATATGAAAATAACAGGTAGACTAGTCTTTAATTTATACCGTCCAGTCCCAGAGAGGGTCCCACAATTGATCCGCGTCTTCTAATACCAAATCATCATCTTCTGGTATCGGATGCAAAAAATCAGAACCAGCCATGAGTTTTGATGCCATCTCACCCACAAGCCACTTCATTCTCACGAGTTCTGCCTGTTCGGCTGCCAACTGTGACTCCAGCTCAGCAATTTTCTTTTCAAGTTGATCAACTGCACTTGCACACCCATGCACAGGGTCCTCTATTCTTGCATTTCCTTCATACACCATACTATTTACTGCAGCTGCCCTTTCATTTTCTTGCAAACCCTAATACAACTCAACATAACAACTACATGAGTGTCACTGCATAACTAAAAGATACCATAAACATTAAAAAACAAATAAAGAGAACTGGTGTATGACTTAATTACTTGAAGCGTTTTCAGTACATGACTGGTTCCAAAAACTCTATGAACTATTTCGAATTTGTGGGGATCAGAGGATGGAAAATGTGGAGCCATTACACATGACTCTGTACATTTTTTTCGCTGCCACTTGCAGCTTGCGCACCTTGTAGTCTTTTTTGTTGCCATTAGTTCCCTCAAACAATCTTAAAGCAAAGGAAATAGATAAACTAGACTCACCCTAACAGATATATAATATGTCACAAAATAATTTATTGGTTTAGAACTAGTAAGACATCATGTGGATAAGGGAGAGCTTAAACAAATCACATGGTGGTCAATGATCAAACTAAGGTCCCGCCTGTTCATTTTGCGTGCGTCGACTTCTTTCTGTCGGTCACGCTTCAATAAAAGACATTCTTGATGCGTACAACTCCGTAGTGAACTGCTATATCAACAGTGAAAGAGAGCTCTACACCGTTAAAGTTAAAATGACGGCGTTTTCTACATTCCACAGGACCTTGACAAACATCATAATAAGCTACTTACGCGTCAAGCAAGAATTCTGTAGAAAGTTGGTATTCTATTCCTGTTCCATATGATCTTGACTGGTAAATTATATAAGTCGGCTTGTGGGAATGGGATGCATGCACTTTGAGTAATTTTGTCGAGTTCATGATGAGACCTAAAACAGTGCAATGGTTTTTTTTTCTAAAATTGCCGCGCTTGGACTATTTCATTGAATAGAAATATATGTGTTCATACTCATAATAACATTTGTACGATAGGATTCATTTTTTAATGATAGTTAATAGTGACTGCTTGATTTAGTTTAAGATTTACGGATTACTTTTGAGGGAATAGCAACTATTGATATCTTCTTTTTATTAGATGAATTATAATTATTACTTTTCACGAGGCATAAAAGGAATTGATTGATTAGCAGATGTTAGAATTCATGATTCACCATGTTAATAATTATTAATGATTGTTGTTGAGTTATATATGTATATATATATTATGTGAGGTCTGGTCATTATTTAGAAGTAATTTTTTGTTTAATCAATATACATTTATTTTTTAAGCAATATTTTTTTCTTGGGAATTAATATATATTAAATATGGAGAAGTACAATATTCTATAATGAGTAGAGACATAATAAGTACAATTAGAAATAGAGAAATTATATTATTTTTTTAAGGATGTTATTGAGTCTCACATCAAGATCAAACTATTTTTTATCTTTTTTTGATAAAGGTTATTTATTAATTGTAATTATTTAATTACTTGTAGGATATTCAAAAGGAAATCTTATAAATTCTTTATTAGTGAATATTAATTGTGAGATTTACTTTGTAACTCCTCTCCTTACCTTTACTTACTAAGTTGCTTCTCCTCTCATTCTTCATAGAGCAAGTTTAAAGCTTAAGTCTGGAATACAATCATTCAACAATACCACCCGAGTGGGGTTTGAACCTTGGTGGCAAGAACAACAATGCCACCTTTAAACCATCACACCATGCCAATGCCGGCTTCTTGCTTCTCTTTTGAATAGTTTAATAATTTTTCTTTTTTAGCCTAATTTATTGTGCAGGAATTTAAGTTTCTAAATTTTAATATAAATTTGTAAAAAAATCTCTATCTTAACTTATTTATCTCAATTTGTTATTATTTTCATGAAAGTTTCATTATTTCTATGCATACAAAACAGCATAATGTTTTAATAGAAAAAATTTAAGTACTTTAGCCATGGTTTTAGTGGAGACTTTTCTGCAAACAAATAAAATAAAAATAAAATTTTTTTTGGACTTCAACCCCTGTCTTCACTTATTTTTCTAAATTTATTACATTTAATAATAATAATTAATTTTTTTTTCAAAACCCTAATCTATACATATATATGTTTTTAAATAAAAATAAGATATATAGGGGAGAGGGGCCCATAGTGGAGCACCCTAACTTTTCCTTTCTCAAAATCCTATGTGGAAATTTCAAATCACTCCCAATTTTGTACAATAGTTTATTTGACAACTCATGTGCTTCTATATTTCATTTTAGGGCCACATCATAAATATGATGCCAAACCAACATGCTTTTTGTTTAGGTATCCAAAAGACCCAAAAAAAAAGTGAGACTCATAGTGGTGCACTAAGTCATGTTTTATCAGGCATTGATGTGGCATCACATGATTTGTCAGTTTGTTTATTATGGATAGTAGCAATTATGTGCTTTTAATTATACTTCCATTGAATTTATCCCTTTCCCTTATCCCCCCTCTCGACCTCTCAAATAAACCACTTTCCAATATCCCTGATCCCTCTTTTAGGCTTCGGGGCCTATATCTTTTAATCTTTTAACAACCGTAAATCATTTTTACGGCGAGACGCTTAGTATTTTGAAGGCATTTTCCAATCCTACGGTGTAGATTGCTCGACAGGCAATCGCCTGTGATGAAACTAATCTCAGCCGTTCATCATTTTCGCCATTCTTTCCGCTATTTTTCGCCATTTTTTGCTGCTTTCTTCGCCGCTCTTGCTTTCCGCTCCTCCAAACTCTTCCTCTTCAGAAGTTCGGATAGGGTTTCGATGCGGTTGGAGAAGCAAATTCTGAAATGGGCCAAAGCGATGTAGTCGAATCGACGGTTCAGACTTGTCCCCCGAGCAACCCATATTAACCGTGGATGAGAAGCAGAGGTTAGGTCTCTTCATCTACATTAGTCAGGGTTGCTATTTTACACAGGGGGCAGGCGTTTGCAGATTTCGTGAAGTAGAAATGAATTCCTATTAGCGCAAGCTCTTCATTGGAGGGATATCATGGGAGACGAGCGAAGAGAGGCTGGCAGAGTATTTTCACAACTTCCACGCTATCGCTCAGTGTAGCACTAAACCATCTATAGGGTGTTGTTTCCCGATCAATTCAAGAATAACTGGTAACGAAATTGATCCATTCCGATTTGGGTCTTTTCTATTTACTTCTAATCCCAACTTATTCTACCATGGGTGGCAGTTCATCAGAAGGGCAAGCCAGTGTCCATGATTTTACGGTCAAGGTAACTTTCAGCTTCCACTTTATACCGTTAAATTGAAAGTTGCTATCATGTTTTTGTTTGCTATGAGGTTGAAATTGAATGTGAAAGTCATATCCTTAATTCAGTAATGTTTAATTGCAGGACATCAGGGGCAATGATGTCGATCTTAGTATTTACAAGGGCAAAGCTCTACTTATCGTCAATGTTGCTTCTGAATGGTAAATTTTCCCTTAATTTCGTCAATAGGGAAATTTAATCTTTTTGAAAATGTTTGTGACTGTATAAAACATTGGTGGGTAGTTTGGGAGATGGTTCTATGGGTGGCTGCCACACCATTGATCTTTTATGTAATTGTACCATTTTCAAATTATGGATAACCGATGGATTTTAATTTTTGTTTTGGCAGTGGACTAACTACCTCTAACTACAAGGAGATGAACGAATTGTATGCAAAGTACAAGGACCAAGGTGATTCTCTAATACTACGCTAACTTCCCTTTTTTTATGTTTTCTTTACTTTTCTGCATTAGCTATATTGTTTTTGTGCACTCTTCAATAGGTAATGATATTCAGAGGCCATTATATGTCTTAAAATTGGATTAGTTTATGTAAGGTGCTGTAATGGAATTCTCACTCCATAGGTCGATTACTTGAGCTTTCTAGGGATGTTTTACTTTCTTAATGCGTTCATTCTGAATTTGTATGTGGATGGGTATGCCATTTTGAAATAGAGAACAGGATTATATGAATTAGCTAATGCATTATAACCATTTAAATATAGTTACTGGGAGATAAGGGTAGGGACTATGGGGAATGGATACCTATCTCTGCTTCGAGCCAGTGATTCTAGTAAATTCATTGCTATATGGTTGCACAGAATGATTCAGAACTGGAAGTTTGATCTAATACAATTTTTCATTCACGGGTCTTGATAAGATCCTTTCATTTAGTGACACCTTTGTGAGAGGAATGATTTATCTTGAGTGTTTGCTGTCGTTTGTTTAGGTCTCAATACTCCTTCTAGTAACTAATGGATGATGGATGTGCTTGATGATTCAGTGTTTCTCATAAATCAATCAAGCAAATAGATAGATAGATAGTAGATTTTAAGAAAAACAGCTTCGCTCGTTCTTTTCCAAAGAATATTATCTGTAATTAAGTGTATTTCGAAATTTCACCATTCTCCTCATTGCTTGTCTTTTAGTTTCAGAGAACATATCCTCGATGGTCACATTCTTGCTCATTCTGCACTATTCTTGCATGGCGTGTGCCTAGAGTTTTTGAAGCCCCCCTTTAGTAGATTTCTCTCGCCTTGTTTAGTAGATTTATCCCACACATTTCCAATTCATTCGAAGGTTTTTCACCTCTGCATATCTTTTGTGGGCATTTGTGATCTATGATTAAAAAGGGCGTGGAGATGGCCAGAGCAGCGCAAAGCAACACTTACACCCTAAATTCAACCGTAATAGTGATAATGATGATGATATCAGCAGTATTCTCTGTTTTTTCCACAGATTATTGTTTCGCCATTCAGAAAATAAATGTATCTTCTCAAGGTTTTTGCCCAGATATACTGTTGTATGAATATTGAGCCTCTTTCTTAATACAATGAATCTATTTTGGAAACCCTTGGTTTGGGCTATAAAGGCTCTGTTTCATTTTGTCTATATATTTTTTGTGCCACAGATTTGAGGTTTTTATACTATCTGAATATTATAAAACTGATTTTTGAGATAAAAACTTGTGTAACAGGTTTTTAATCTAACGCTTTTGATCACAGGTCAATCTTTTGTATCATTTGTTATACAGGGTCTCCAGAAGTTTATTTTCTAATCACCTGTTGTTTTTCAGCAGTGACCAATCAGCGATCCCATGCCGGGGCACGAGGGATCCTAGAAAAACTAACACCACTGCGATTCGAATTTTCTGCGCCGGTTCGCTCCGAAATCACCGTGGGTTGAACCGCTTTGATTTCGAACTTATGGGCTCAGGCTTCAGATCCAAAATCAGAAACAGCACCCCCAGCTCCAAAACTACAGAGACCCATGAGGCATTGCAGTGACTTGGTGGGCAAGAGAGACGTCCAAGGAATTTTTTATTCACGGCTCTTGGGTCTTGTTTGCCGGAATGCGAAGCAGATTTCCAATACTCCTAATAAAAGAGAAGTCATAAAATATAAGGAATTGGAGTCACTCACTGACAAGTGTTAGATCGTGGAGTCGAGGAAGTATGGTGGGATCTATAAATGGTTAGGAGCATTTTTGCCGTCTATTATAAGCTTATGTAATTTTGGTCTTCCATCTCTTATAAACACTGCATTTTAATAGAATTTTATTCTTTGACAATTCATTTCAAAGTAGTTCCCCATTAAAATAACAAACCCCATGAGACCAATGTGGATTGAATAATCTTAAAATATGGGACAACATTCAAAGAACAGGACCCATCAGACCGATGTGGCCTAAAGAACCTTAAAAACAATCAAATATTATCTCAGTTGCAAAAGGATTGCAATAATGATGAAAAAATTATGAAAACTTACTTAGTCTCCAACTCTTCATGATTGGGTTCTTTTTCATGGATCATAGTTAAGATGGAATAAAACCCAACAAGAAGAAGGGTTAAAATCCGTTTGCCGAATTTAGAATTTAGGATAGATTGTTCAATAAAATTACATTATACCATGTAGAATTAGAAATGCACACCCCCCCACTACCAGGGAATTCAATAAGATGAAATCTAATAAGGAAAAATCTAATATGAAGATATATTAGAGCATGACAAGCATACCTACTCAGTTAGTGCAACCTCAATCTCACGGCAGGGCTTATTCTCAAGAGAATTTTTGCATGTAGAAACAGATTCAAACCAGGAAATCTCAATCTTCTTAGAAACCAATCTTCTTAGGTTTTCAGCGTCTCCAGCAAGTCCATGGCTCTCATGGACTCTTTCCAAAGCTCCATGTATTTGAAGGCTATGAAGATGCTTTTTTAAGGCTAATGGGATTTACAACAAACATCTTTGTATACCCATCGAATAATATGTTGTCAGTGAAACTGCATTTTGTTGATGTATTTGAAGTGGATGCAATATTTTCTTATAGCATTTCATCAACAATTCACATGCCAAATGCACAAGTGCCTATTCAATAAAGTCCACTTTTTCATACATTAGAAGAGGATTTGAGTTCAATATTATCTTTGTTTCTGATATGTTTTTTTGTCTTCTACAGTAAATTTCTCAATCAGCCTTATATGCATTGTACATTGACATTATTGTTATAAATTTCACTCTTAAAAATAAATGCAATGAAGAGTAAGAGAAGCAGGATTGCAGATTTGATGTTTTCATCAACTGCTTTTGATCTTTGCTTATCATTTGAAGGATCACCATATGCTATGCAAATTTCCCTTTTGGCATATAATAGAAGGCAATTTGAGTTCAATATTTTATCTATTTCTCATAAAACAAATGCAATGAAGAGTAAGGGAAGCAGAATTGCAGATTTGATGTTTGCATCAATTATTTTTGTATAAAATGATTTGATACTTTTTATATAATTTGATACTTTCTATATACACAAAAACAACATAGGAATTTTTTACCTTTAATAAAGATTGCTCCATGTTAAAATTCTCTTGCCCTCGGTTTGCTTTGCATTATTGACAAGATAAAAAATTATGAAAATTAATTTGTTTAAAATGTTAACGAGGTATTTTCAAAGAATTGTCATTTGCTCAGTTTTTGTGAGCCTTTTTCATGCCCAACGGTGAAGATCTGTCCACAGAGAATGAAATACCATCAAATGCTCTATAGTCGTTCATCAATTTTCAAAACTCTTCCTCGCTGCTATTGGTCGTCAGGATTATTGTCGGTGCATGTTGAGTCATGGGTCTTTAATGTGCATGACAGCGAATGCCTTGAAGAAAATATCTGTGCAAAATATCTGATCGTAATGAATGTTGAAGTAGCCGGCATCCTTGACAGGCCAAAGAATGAGGTATGTCGGTTACCCCTTGAATAAATACAACATTCTTAGACCTACTTCATGTTTATTGTCAATAGTTTGAAGCAACAGCTGTAGAATGAATCTGGGTTTCTCGCACCTTATAGCAATCCGCGGCGGTATGGTTTGAAGTGATCTCTCGCCATTTTTTCTCACCGGCATCGTTGATAGCAAGACACAATTTGTGTAGATTCATGCGGTAAGTCATTTGCCATGTTTTGGGATATTTTCAACTAGCTTATATTTTGAATAAAAAGTACGGTGTGCTGTTTTCCACAGCAAACCGAAACATTGTTTTTTGTTGTTTTGAACTGGATGCATGATGGGCGTGCTTTGGAACCCATTATAGAATGTTTCACCTTCTGTCTAGAACCTTTTTTTTTATCCAGTTATTTTGTGTTTGGTTTAGTGTACTTGTTCTAGGTTAGGGTTTGTATTGGGAAGTATCGTGTAATGTTTCAAACAATTGCAGAGCATTTAGGCACAAAAATGTAGAGATAAATTTGAGGGCACCAAAATTTTCTTGTTATTGATCATTTAAGTAGATGTCCATTCATACAAGTTGATCGAGAACTGAATAACAAAATTGCCATAACTGACACCAAGTCCATAACTGACTATTAACAATTGATAAATTATAATGTTTATTATTTTGCATGCTCCCCCATAATTAACATTGTGCTTAATAGTATTAGAAATGGAAGAGAATTTCAAACATGTGCAAGCTTGACGGTGACACAAATTCAATGAAGAAATACATTCATTTTGATTTATACATGATCACAGGATTATATCTAAGACTGTTTTGTTCACATTGTATCAAATTGCAATGTGCTTCTGGGCTCAGCTATATGGAAATCAGTGATTCTCTGATTTTCTGGGTTGGGGGTTGGGCTTTTGGGAACAACAAAATTTTTACTTAATATCTATCAAGGCATGCTTTACTCCCATCTTTTTAGTTTCTTTAATGTATCAAAGAGAATTTGGAGGACGTTTTCTGTTGTGGTTTTAATGCTTACACAATTTTGCAGGCAAATTGCATTGACTCAACTGTTCTAGCAGAGGTAGTGTTTGCACAAGAAGTCAA